>PVLA01018103.1:0-15409 GCA_004027455.1 Hydrochoerus hydrochaeris | reverse complement strand
CAAAGGCATGGATGAAGAACACCTGGATGAGGCAGGCATGGTATTCAATTTCAGGAGCGTGAGACCAGAGTATGGCCAGCATTTTAGGCTGGGTAGAGGAGGACAGGACCAGGTCAGATGTAGCCAGCATGGCTAGAAAGAGGTACATGGGCTCATGAATGGTGTTGTCAGTTCTGATTACATGTAGGATGGTGATATTGCCAACAACAGCCACCACATACATGAAACAGAATAGAAATGCTATCCAAAATTGGGAATTCTCCACGCCTGGAATTCCTAGCAGAATGAAGGACATTGGATGAGTGGAGCTGTTTCTTGATGAAAGCATGGATGGATGGATATTATGTTCTCTGTTTCCAACCCAAACTTTTCTCTGCAGATGATAGCAATCAAAACAATTTAGACATTTTTATTTATGAATCTTTTGAATCTGTGATTTATAAAATCTTTTGATTTAATGATAAACCAAATTAAAGTAATTCATTTTAAAAGATAAAAATTTGCAACATAAAAGGATACTAACCAGAAGAACCCAGGCTCCCTATGGTCATGGACTCTCCTCCATGTCCTTGGAATAAAGGGTACTTTTTACTTTAAAAAAAAAAAAAACTTTTAATTTGTTTTAGGGCTGTAGGTAAGGGGTGTGTGCGTGCCAAAGAGACCTGGCGAATGCAAGGCGCTCAGAGTAAGGGGCGAAGGGACTGGAAGGAGGGGAGCAGGTTGGAGTCGAGAGAGTTGCAGAGTTGCGATCCAAGGGGCCACTACCAGCCCCGAGCCCCGCCCCTCTCCCCGTCCTCGCGCGCCCCGCCCCTCTCCCCTCCCCGCACGCCCCGCCCCCTGACGACCCTCCTGGCGCCTGCGCTGGCTGAGCTGCGAGGTCTCCTCGGCGAATGGGCATGTGGCCGGCGGGTGGGCGTGTGGCCGGCGGGACGGTCCCGCAGCTGAACTGCCTGCTACTCTTTCTTCCCGGCGTCCGGAGCTGCGACTTACAAGAGGAGCGCAGGGGTCTCGCCGGGCTTCAGCAGCTTTTGGCGGCGCCGCTCGCCTCGCTCCCTCCCTGCCGCGCCCTTCCCCGCGCGCCGGGGTTTCCGGGGTCTTTGGGGGTCTCCCGAGACCGGGAGGAGGGCGACCGCGCTCGGAACCGCCGGACCCCCCTGCGCGGCCGCCCCGCCCCGGCTCCGCGTCGGTGCCTGGGGAGCGAGGGGAGGAGGGAAGGCCCCACCTTTCCTTCTTTTCCTTCCTAGAGCCTTTCTGGAAACGTTAAACCAGTCAGGGCTTTTTGAAATCTTTGACAAACAGTTGGGAGGTGTGTGAAAGTTTAAATGCGGTCCTTGTAGGCTGTGTGGCTTTCAGGTCCCCCAGCTCCGAAGCTGGTACCCTTTTTAAGGATGCTGAAGAGGCAGAAGGCAGGAATTTTCTAAAAGTTGTATTGATACACACACTTGCACAAGCATGGACTAGTCACACACATAAACTATAAACACTATGGAAAAACACAATATGGCTCACAGCTACACTGTCTAGTGTGGTAATCTCTAAACTCCGAACCCAGTCGAATGAGGTCACTAGCAGGATGCCAACTCTAGTAAAAATTGGAGTGAAACAGGAAGTAATTGGGGAGACTGGTGGTGAAATACTGTCCTCAGAATCAGCAGTGGCGGAAGCTAAGCTGAACATACTGCCTTGTAGATAGGTTGAAATTGTGTTCACTACTTTTTATCTTTAGAAATAGCCAAAAAATAGCAGTAGTTTTCCCACTCTATGGCTGTATTTACATTTCATAAAATTATCAGAGACTACTAATTCCCGCAAATAAAGGATACTAATCATTTTTAAAATTTCACATTTGTGACATTCAAAAGGATGCAGAATGTTGCAAACTTCAAGTGGGATTATTTTTTCAAAATTAACCATTTCTTTAAAGGTAAAGTCTGCTAAGGGGAATATATCCTGACAAACACTGTCGCAGTGAGTTTTCATCTTCCATTCTTTGCAACAAGTGGTTGTTCCAACTTTACCATATTTCCTTTCTCTATTAAGTCTCTGGAACAAAATTTCAAGACAGGAAGGCAGGGTGGATTAAAGGGTCAGAGCAATTTATATAGTAATATGAAATTATCTTTGATTCTAAAACAGCTACCATGAACACTAGGGCTTGAGTATAACTGATAGATCAATTGTATACTTGTAATTAAATATATTGTCTTCAGTATATGTGTCTTCCTAGGTTAGAGATCAGCAAACTTTTTCTGCAAAAGGTCAGTTCATACATATTTTTGACGTTATGGGGCACAAATACCTTATTGCAACTTATCAATTTAAGTGTTGTAGTCCAAAAGCAGCCATAATCAATTCATAAAGGCATGTAAGTGGCTCTATTTCCCTAAGGCTTTATTTACCATAACAAGCTTAACCTGGCTTGGTCTATGGTCTATAATTTATCAAAGGATATCCTAGATTGTAATGTTTCATGGTGTCAGTTGTGAACTTTACGCTTTCCCTTGGTACTTGAAATGGAGATGTTTAATAAACATTTGTTTTCTAAGATTAACCTGTGGCAATATACTTAACTAGCTGATTTACTATAACCCAACATGTCCCTACAGGGCCCTTTTAACCCTAATTTAAGTCATGCATACAATCATGTCCCTTTCTCATAGTACCAGCTGGCAGCTGCAATAAATTCTTACATGTGCTATCTGGTGTGCACCTGCCTTATATGGGTTTTCTCCATTCCTTTTCAAAAATATTTATTGTATTAGTACATGTTTGCATTACATAATGATTATATTCATCATAGGAATTTGGTGCATGTAAATGACACGTTTTCTTTCTTTTTTCATCTCCTTTCCTTCTCTTCCACCCCTCCTCTCGGTCTTCTTCCCTTATACATAAGGTCTATCACTCTGTTTCCCATCATCTTTTATTTTACCCTTTAATTTATTTATGTTTGGGGTTTGCTAAATTCTTTAATTCCTCTGATGACTGGAACCTGCTTCAGAATCAGTGGCATCCATATAACTTGATTTTTATTCAGCACTTAAATCTCAGTTTTTCTATGCCTCAGTTTGGACGCCTGTGTTCTTAACTTGTTCATAATGAGAATCACTAAGCAACAAGATATACTTTCTTAAATCATCTCTGGCAACTCACAAATGTTTTGTTTTACTATACTGAGTGACTTCTGAAAAGAATTTCTTCAAAATTCCAAATATGTCTAGCCTCTTTCTAATTGTCCCCAGAATTACAATGATACTAAAGAAGGGCTCCAGCTGTATAATTGTGATCTAAACTGCAAAGTTTTCCATCCTACATAGGTAATAGCTATAGGGCTGCTTAAAACAAATCTTAATACCTAAAGTACATGGAGAATTTTTTTAAAAAGATGTTGTGTTTTGTCTCCTTTTGCCAGGCTCTATTTTTCCAAAATGTGTTATATTTTCTACTTAAGACTGAATCTTCTCCTTTATATGACTCTGGTACTATGTCATTCTTTCTTGCTGGGAACCCAGTCACCAAAGCCTCACAGCCACTTGGAAAAATGCACTTTTACATTTTCATTTCAGTAGAAGATTCCAGTAGAAGAGGTATTGATTAAAATTCTACAGTGTGTATAATAATCTCTGACTAATTGTGCAAGGGATTGCTATTATTTTGAGATACAAATTGTTGGCTTTTAAAGTTGTTTTTAACTCATGCAAATCCTCTCATCTCCAACTGACCAAGAGAATAATAGAGTTCAGAGTAATTAAATGATATGGTCATCATTGTACACTAAATTTGTGTCAGGGGCAAGAGATTCTGGTAGGACACACTGCTGCATTTGCAGAACTGAGTGTGGTTGGGAATCCCATCCTGCATAGGTTAACCAGAGATGTATATTCTATCATTATAAAAAGGAGCTGTTAAAGAGGCATTGACTTACAACCAGGTCTGACTTTGGATTAGAGCCCTTGCTGTTTCACTGAACTGGAAGCTCCTGGTGTCCCTGAGGATAAATCTTTCCTGGCTTTTATGCATGAGATTCACCTGTTCTACCATACCCTCTCTGGGGTGTGGTAACTCTCCCTTCATCCATGTTTCTGCCAACTACTTTGCTCAGATTCTTTCAAAAATTTATTTCCTCTTTTTCTCTCCATTCACATCCAAGCCTTAACATTGGATTTTCACAGGAAAGAGTTCCCCCATTAAGAGAGGTAGCACAGCATTTCTCATTCATTTCTATGGCTCATATATCCTGTTATCAAATTTTTTTTTTCTTGAGTAAACTTTGGAAAAGCAGAGTAGCAGTCAAGTCTAGAACTGGAAATGCGGCTATTGGTTCCTCTGTTTTTGTTCAATCCCATTGTCTCATGGATTCAAGGACCCTCATTCTCAGAAATTTCTTACTATTTTTACTTCATAAACAAACTCCAAGTCATGAGAAGCAGACAGAAATTAGACAAATGATTGATTATTTTTGTCCAGTGTGATGTTTTCGATATGGAATTCAATTTATCAGGTGGCCTTTGAATTTGAATTTAAGGGCTATTATTTTTATTGGGAGTAGAGAAAATAATTCCCTAAGTGATCGGGAAAAGGCCAATATAATTTTACATTTTGATTCACACTTCTTCCTCTTCTACTGTACTATTCAAAGTTTTCATTTTTATCTAGTCTGAAATTAGAACTTGCATGAGCGTAGCGCATACTGAAAGATGAAATTAAGATGACCCTTTTTTAACATCAGGGAAGAGAGTGACTTCATTTTCAACTTTTGACTTTATTGTTTACTATTCCTCCAAAATAAAGTCTAACGTGTAAAATGACTGTAGCTTTGGTTTGAGGAAATTTAGTTAAAAGAACTGTGCTCTCACACAGAGTAGAACTCAGCTTTCATTTGTGGACATGGTTTTGAATCTAGCCACGGTACTAACATGTTCTGTGGACCTCCCTTAAAATGTTCTCAGATCTTGTTAAAAAATAGTCTCAGGGAAATTTAGATTGTTTATTGCTTTAGGATACCTAAAATTGGAGCAGGGTGGGTTCAGATGCGTCCTTCTTCCTGAAGGAGTTGTGCATTAAGGCAGCTTGCCTACCTTTCTAGGTCTTCCTGAAGGACCAGAGAGCTTCAGTTTTCTTCTCAACTCAGAGCAAAGTGTAGTGCATGGATCTCTACACCTGGAGCCCCCGTGGAGTCAGGGCTTTCTGCACAGTGTATCATCTGGACTTCTAGCTTCTTGGAGATTCTGCAAAGAGAAGAGATTCCTGAGGCACAGGAATAACCCACTCCGAAATCTGCTTTATCTTTTACCAAGTATTAGCATCAACTGTTCTAAAAAGGCCTTGAGATGGCAGAGATCTCAGATCAATGTCTATTTAAAGGGATAAGCATGGACTGTCCTTTCCCTAAAGCTTTAGTTCTCTCCTTTTTCCTAATCCTTTCTGCCTCATATTCTCATTGTCTTCCTCAGAGACTGGGTAATGAGGTGGGACACGTTAACTCCTAACTTTCCTTCCTCCTCTGTGTTCATGAATGTGAAGGCAGAGCATCAAACATGTGCAACAAGACATGCTGTTGGGATAAGCTAGACATCAGCAATTTATATCTTCACTTTGTTAATTTAAGGATGTGCATTAACAGTTGAAGGAAGATTTTGTGCAATTTGAAGCTCAATATTTCATGTATGTTGATGTATCTGACATATATTATTAAACATGGATATCAGGGACAGGATTTGCATGTATTTGTAAAAGTTGTTTATATGTCAATGTATGAATAATTATTTGCTTTAATTTGTATTATTAGTGTGATGCAATCATTCTGAGTGCCCTGTCACTGAGCTCACATGCTTTGTGGTCACATACATAACTACATAGTTGACATTATAAAATGACATATCAGTGTGCATACTTATGAATGCATATGCACAAGTAGTGTGTGCTTGATGAGGGATTTGGCAACCTTTTGGTGTCTCAGTATGTGCTGAGGTAATTACAGTTCCAAAACCTCTCATTTCTGAATGGGGGATTATTCAGAGAGGGAAAATTCTGATTAAGATTCTCCTATTAAAACCTTCTAAGTCAAGCTGAACATATATTGTAATTCTTTTCTTTCAGTCAATTCAAGGGCCTAGATAGCATTTTCTTATTTATTTTGTAAACTCTCCATGA
The DNA here is from genome assembly GCA_004027455.1 of Hydrochoerus hydrochaeris. NCBI lineage: Eukaryota > Metazoa > Chordata > Mammalia > Rodentia > Hydrochaeridae > Hydrochoerus > Hydrochoerus hydrochaeris. The sequence continues at coordinate 9,256 of PVLA01018103.1, read as the reverse complement.
TCTTTTAAAATCATTCTGATGAGATGTTAAAAGAAGATGAAAACATTAAAAACAGAAAGAAAAATTAATTTTCATAATGAGGAATTGTCAGTCTTCAGGAGATATGCCTCACAAAATACAAAGCACCCACATAAGTTTTTCTTAAGGGTAATAAACATTGCCAAATACATACCACTATGCTTATATTCCATTGTGATAATTATACTCACAAAGTGTGTGGTTTAATTTGATATTAGCATAATAAAATCAGGGCTATTATTTTTATGAGGAGTAGGGCTATTATTTTTATGAGGAGTAGAGAGAATAAGGGAATACTTAGAATTTTATAATTTTGCAGATTAAGTTGACATTATATATTGAAATTTTGTTTTTATCTCTGATTGAATTTTTTCCCTTTGTTTATTTAGAGTATGTAAAGTGCTCTTCATAATGAAAACAGGAAAGGTCAACCAATCACTTCTACTTCTAGTTTCTTGACCTTCTTCTTTTTTTTTTTTTTGGTACCAGGGATCTAACTCATGATTTTGCGCTTGCCAGGCAGGCGCTTACACCACTGAGCTAAATCCCTGGCCCTCTACTTCTAGTTTCATATTCCAAAGAAATGCTTTACATAGAGTCCACCAAAAATGTATACATCTGGAAAAGAAAAATATATAAATATTTTAATATTAAAGTTATTGAGACAGCATGATATTAATATGTTACTTTTGGCTTTTACAATCATAAGACGTGCTCAAAAGTGGTGGCCATTAGCTTTATCTGTACTGTGAACTGCTGAAGTACGTATACCTTTTTTTGGTGGACTCTCTATACCACTAAAATGTCTAAAAATATTTAAACTCTATATTTCATGCAGATAAAATATAAAAATATCCCAAATATCCATCAATTAGAAAGTAAGCAAACATCACTACATTTATCCAGTACAATGAAACTCATCAAGAATAAAAAAGAAAATTACATGTAGAAATAGTGTTGTGGAATTTTATAGCATCAACAATAAAGTTCAGAATCTAGAGATCAAAATAAAGCGGAAGAGATGACCTACAAAGACAGGTTGATAAGATGAATTTTATTCTTTTAGGCTCAATTGTGCATCAGTGAGAGTTTTCTAAAAGCTTCTACATGCAAGGTCGGTGTAAAACTTACTAAATTTAAATAACTATACCTACACACCTTTATGGTTTAGTCTAATACAGTGGACAATACTATTCCTTCCATAGCCAGCAAGAAAAGCCAGGAGTTTTATCCACTGTATTAAAATAAAAGTAGAAATTGCTCAGATATAAATATTTTAAACGTAATAATTGCATAAACTGTCAATCTATTAAATATAATAAAGAAGAAAAAGACTACAGACAAATAGAAATACAAAAATTATTTATGCATATTTCCTTGAATTAAAAAAAGTGGACTATGTGTTTTAGTACATGAAATAAATCTGAAATAAATTACACATTTGATAATAAAATATAAATTAAATTTGCTCAGATATAATACTGATTAAAATAATCACAGGAATGAATCCATCTAAGATGCCATGAATAAAAGTATATATCAGAACCTTGTATAGAACACAGCCTCAGAGATGCAGTGATGGCAGAAACTCAGAACTCATGCACCACTCCAGTCTTAATGGACCAGAATTTTATTTTTAATAAAATCTGAAGGATATAAGTATACTCATCATATTTTTCACTTATTTATTATAAACAAATTACCATAAATAATTAGTTAAATTATAAAGAAAGCTTGTCTCTATTCCTGCTAAAAGACAAAACAAAGAATAATTTGAATTCCACAAAAAACCATAAAAGTTGCCCCAAAAAACCATGTCTACAATAAATTTTAAAAATTGTTGCAGCCATGAGCCACTGCCTCAAAATAAAAAGAATCAATTTTCTTCTGATGAATGTTACCTTTTCTATAGTGATGTCTTGGTTACTTTTCTGTAACTGCTGAGACAAAATATCCGACATTAAAAATTAAGGAAGAAAAGCTCAGTTTCTAGAGGTTTCCATCTATAATGTGCTGACTCCAAAGCAGGGTGGCGTGGTCCAGGGGCAACACTTCAAGGCTGTAGAAAACAACAAAACAACAAGAGCCAAAGTGGGGGAACAGCAAGCCCCTTTTCCTCCTCCCTTATATTGTACACAGGCCACTCCCCTCCCCCAGGCTGAGTGTAGCACTCAGAAAATCTCCCTGCCCTCCTCTTGCACAGGATGAGGATGTTTACAAAGTGAGGATCCTGGCTCCCTGCTGAGTCATTTAGCTTAGTGAAACTTCTCAACTTCTCAAGTTGACACAAATTCATCAAACATAACAAATGAAATGATTTAGTGATACAGAATTATGTGTCATTCTTTTTTTTCAGACCTGCCATATATTCTGTACCAAAAATGTTTAACCGTATTTCAAGATTTACTTGCTTTTCAAATTGGAATGTCCTGAAAATAATATGAAATTATAGCTTTAAGGCTATATCAATTTATATATTTTATCCAGGGAAATATTGATATAGGAGAAATATTACTCCCAACCTGTTAGATATCAGATAGGTCCAGTATGTATCCCCCAAAAGTTGAACAATGAACTTTAAGAAACAACGAAGACTAAGAATAACAAGATTTATTGAGAGATAGCTCCTGAGAAACATAAGGAGTCTCCTGTCACCAAAGCCCTATGTCAGGGGTAATTCAAACATCAAAGTCACAAAGTGGGTACAACACTGGTCAAACTATAATCAACCAAATAGGATTACAAGTATAGCTGCTTAGCTAATATTTTACAAGGAAGCAAGTCACATAGCAAGGGTACATGATAAAAAGGCATTTTGGGGAATGAATGGGTCTGGATGCTCTAGTCATTCACCTGAGTGATTGGATCCTGATGTTCTGGTCACTCACCTGAGTACTGATATCTATCTGGACTTTACTGGTCCAGGTGATACCAACCACAGTACAATCTCAAGTTATTATTTATTTCTCAGGAAGGCATGTAGCCCTAGTATTTCCATCTTTGTCTTTAGGCCTGGCCGTGAACAGATGTACTTCCAGCCACAGTTCCAGTGTGTTTCCATCTTTTGTCCTGACTTTCTCCAGCACCAATCCCTGTCTGACCACCTATCAATTTCTATCTAACTTAGCTGCCTATAATAGTATTATGCTATATGAGTCTAAATTTAGGAAAGGAAGGAGGAGAGTAGAAAGGGAGAATAAGGTCATTTATTCCCCGGATGCCATGTATGAGGACATGGACTTTAAATTTAGTGAAAATTAAAAGAGAGTGCTCATTAGCTATAAAGGAAATATAAATCAAAAATACAACAAGATTTTTTTAAACTGTTAATAAAAACTCAAAAAGTAATAAAGTGTTGCAGGGGTGTAGAGAAAAAGGAAGTCTGTTAGCTGTAGCTGTGACTGCAGATCAGTATAGCCATTCTGATGAACAGATGGAATTTCCTCAGAAAACTAAAAGTAGCTTTGCCATAATGACCCAGCTTTGTAGTTCTGGGTTGCAATGTGAAATCAGCCGGCCAGAGAGAATGCTTGCATGCCTGTGTTTACTGTGACACTATTCATAGTAGCTAAAACAACACACTCTGTCTCACATGTGGTAACCAAAAATGTGAATTTGCATGCAGGATAAGTGATGACTAGAGGCTGAGAAATGTGAAGATGTGAGTGGATAAGTCAAGCCATAAAACAAAATTAGAAGTAAGTCTGAGTGATGCACAGCACAGTGAGATGACTCTCATTCCTAATAATTTTGTATGTATTTAAGGACCATCTGCAAAAGAGAAGATAAAGACTCCAAACAAGAAGAAATTTCTAAGGATAAGGTACTGTCTTAATAATTTAATCATCTTAATAGTTTAATCTTTTGATCAGTATGTGTCCTACCCGTTAAATTGGCATACTAAATGTGAAATTAATTCAGAAATTTTGAAAGTACTATAAAGAAAACATTTCAAATGGAGATATAAATGTAGTTTTGACTTGCTTCAGTTGAGTGGGAGTAGCTGCCCCAGAAATTCTAGTTGTCACAATTAATGTGGAGTCTCAAGGGTATCTTGCCAACAGGGGGAGGTTGCATGCTGGCTTCCCCATAAAGGGTCAGGTCTTTGAACCTGCAACACAGGTACTCTCTGGGCAGGAAGTGGAAAGGGCACCTCTCTCTCTCTCTCTCTCTGTTGAGAGAAACGAGGGTCACAAAACAAACCCAAAACACAGACTGTTCAAGGCTAAACTAGAAGGAAGTGATCCAGCAGATAAATGAGAGGAAAGAGGAAGTGGGAACCCAGGTGCTTAGAGGAAAAAGATTGCAAAACAGAGGCAGAGAGCAGAAGTATTGGGAAAAGACATTCAGAGCAACTGGCTCAAACTGAAGACTGTGGGAAGTGAGATATCACCGTGGGATTTACAACAAATATTTATTTCCTGAAGAAAATTTCAAAGCCAGTTATGTCAAGCAAATGGGAGTAGAATTTTTATGATTCTATAGGGCCCTAAGTGTGACACATTGTATATTTCCTTTCTGATTCACCTATCTTTTAAATCTGGATGGTTTATAGATCTTATTAGTAAGTTAGCATGGTGAGCTCTTTCGTTTGGAATCATTTCTACCTTCTTTCAGATTCTCATGTTTTGAGTTCCTTTGAGGCTCTCTTAAAGATATAGAAAGTTATTCATTTAGAAAGATGATACTTCAAGTATATCTTGACATTTTTACTATCATAAAAACAGCTGGAAATAGGCAGATGAGGGATATTCTATAGTGCAAGGTTTACATGTGATGGCACCACAGATAGCAGTGTGTTACCATGTCCTGACCTCTAGGGAATGAAAGAAGACTTCAGTCTTCATGATGGTTATTATACCTGACCATAATAACCATACCACCCAGTATTTACCACTTTTTCTATGATTAAAGCTTCTTCAGGCCACAGAAATCTATAGTTAGTGTTGTTGCTTAAAGTTTCTAACTCTCATACCATCAAGAAAATCCAGAACATCACTAAAAGCATGATAGATACACAATCTGATTTACTTCAGATGCAAGGACACCATCTTCAAGTGTCTGGGGTTTTTCACATGGGTTGAGATCTAGTTTCATATTGTAAGTGTTTCCTAAGGGATTGTAAGGTGTCGGCAAGATTCATGAGTGCCAATCCAGTCTATCCTTTATATTGAGTCTTTTTTTTAAGTAAACATGGGCAGGCTATACTCAGAGTTCATAAATATATTCCAAAGCAAATAGACAAGATCGGAACCCAAATATGTGGATGTTGCTTCACCACCAAAATGGACAAGATGCTGACTTCTGGAGGACATTTGCTCACCTCATTACTTTTAATTTTGTTTACCTGTACCTTTTACAATCAATAGCATTTGTTATTTTTACAGACATTTTACATAATGGCTTTAATCCTTAGTAAGCCATAAATATATTTCCTTTCTTAACTCATATTATCATGAGGTATATATTTGCCTTGAAATTTGCAGTTTAAATACAATGTATAAAATAGGAATGTTTATATAGTTTCAAAAAGTTTTAGAGGGCTTGGAGGTATATCTCAGTTGTATAGCATGTGCTGATGTGCCGAGCATGCATGAACGTATAAGGCCTGGAGTTCAATCTCTGGCACCAAAAAAAAGAAAAAGTCCTCCTTACAGTGTGATAATTTCAATAATTTAAAATTGTATTTTGATATATCAAAGGATATGTTACACTCTTTTGTTGTTCTCAATAGTAAATGTTTATAGTATGTTCTTAATATCTATTTTATGATCCATTTGTCACTATAAAAATTTCCCTAGTGCTACTGATTGATAATGTATCATTTAATTGGAAATTCACATCTGTTCACTATGGATAATTCCTATATCCAGCAAAAGAATTAAGAAATAAAGTGCTTTCTTATATTACTTGATAAAGTTTTGCAGACCTACATCAACTATTTAATATAAACTTCTTGTTATACTTTACATTTTATACTTTGTGAATATAATGAAAAAATATTTTTTTAGTAAAATTTTCTCAGTGATGAAGTTTTCAAACAAGAAGATCTATTGATTTTTGGTATTTATCTGTCTCATTACTCAGGTGAATTAACCTTAGAACTTAAAGCCAATTCTTTTGGGTTATCCTGTAACAAAAAAGGCAATTAGAGTGTAGATATACTATTCATTTTTTAAAAAATTGTTTTTCTCTTGTACTTTTTAAACTTGATAATATCATTGAATAGCAGTTGTGACCGTAGATGTGGTGTGGTGTTGCTCATTTTAATGGATTGCTAATAAATACGTTGTAATTGAATTTATGGAAGGCATTCCATTAGGAAGAATTCTTTTTAAGTATTGATAATTTTATCTCAAATTTTTATTCAATGTTATGAATTTTTCCTCCCTTAAGAAAATCATATTTTTCTCCTAAAATCTCATTAGCATAATCACTCCATTCTTTGATTTCTTAATATAAATAATTATTTTCATTTTAAGAAAAAGTCTGCAGTATAAAAATGCAATTTTAGAGGCTTGTCATCTCACTACTAAGTGATTTATTATATTTATAAATGTCTTCATAAGTAATTAGATGACACTTTCTGTTTCAGATGTTTTAGATGAATTTTCCTTTTTTCTCCATGCTTTAGGATAGGGTTTTCCAGCTGTGGCATTATGGATAGTTGGGGCTGGATAGTTAGTTCTTTGGTGTGAAGGGCTGAGCAGTTCCTCACTGTGAAGGGCGTTTCGCGCGTGTTAGAGTATTTGGCGACATCCTGATCCCTACCGTCTAGATGTCAGCAAATCTTCTCCAGCTACAACAACTCAGAGTGTCTCCAGGCGTTACCGAATGGCCCTGGGGGGACAAAATCCCTTGTCTTCTGTGCTAGATGATTTTGTAAAAGAGAGAAACACATTTTTCTTTTTTCCTTTTGCTAACATTCTTAGACTGAAGATAGTGTTGTTTTCCATATTTTTACCAAGATAATCTTTGGTAAGAGAGCTCATGCTTTTGGCTCCACTTTATGTCAATCTCACCATCATGGACCAGCTGTGGGTCCACGGGATTAACAGTGGTGCCGAGGCTAACAGATATCCATACAAGGGTGTATTCTGCCTGGTTCTTCATGTCCTCCGTCAAAGAGGGTACTGCTGGTAAGTATTAGCAGCCTGTTGTCTGCATTTTCTTAGGAGAGCCCCTGATTGACAGACAGCAATAAAGCAAGTGTGGTTGTTTTTTCCGGAGGTTAACAATTAATTCTAGGTAACAATTAATTCTAAGAAGGATTTACTAAAGCTAAAAAAAGTATGAGAATATAGGTAAGATGTGGATTGCCACCCTGGTGCCAGAGTAGACTGGTTGAAGAAGCTGCAGAATTTGGAGGCTTTCTACACTTGGTTTGGAATAAGGCAGCCCGAGTCTGGCATGTGTCCTGGAGGCTCACCTTGAGTATCCGAGGGGAACTGTTTGTTTTCTAATAAAAATACTGCAACTTGTAGAGATCATCCCTATGTCTTTTGGGAGGCTGGAGGCAAAAAATATTTCATGGATGATACAGATTAAGCTACATTTGTAGGAGTGTCATGGCTGAAAAAATTAGGAGTTTGTGTGTAAGACAGAGGTAGTTTCATGATAAATGCACTTGAAAAAAACCCCAATCTCTTCAGTTACATGAGGTAGTTTGGAAGCTGGTCAAGAACAGCCTGCGACATGGCACTTTGACAAGGGTTCATTTTGAGGAGCTTATGGAAGGGGATGGAAGTCCTATTATGTGTTTCTCTTTGCATATATCCCATTCCCCTGAGGACAGGTTTCTCCCTCAGGGCTTTTGTATTGCAGAGCTCCTAAAAGGAGTGTTACCCAAGGCATCTGTGTTATTAACATTAGGAACATGAGCAAATACTATACTAGTCCAAGTAGCATAAATTGCAGTATTTTTATTAGACTAGAAGACTAGCATAGAGGTCTTACATAAATACTATAAAGCATCTGTTTAGTTGGGCTCTACATTTTTTCTTGTAGAGAAAAAGTTATATTATTTCTGGTCAACTAAGATTGAGCTCTGTCAAATTTGTTTCACAATTCAGAGACAATTTTTGTCTATTTTTTGAATTTATTTCATGACTCAGAGATAATTTTTGTCTATTTTTTCGAATGTCACTTTAGATCTCACAGCAGCTTAACAGAGACCTATCTGTGATGTTTCCTCCCAATACTTCAGAGGTTGAAGTTACCACATTTCTGGTGATTGGGATCCCAGGGCTTGAGCATATGCATGTTTGGATCTCCATCCCTATCTGCCTCATGTAACTCATGGCCATCCTGGGAAACTGTCCCATCCTCTCTGTCATCAGAGCAGAGACTTTCCTACCAAGCCATATACTCCTTCCTCTCCATGCTGGCCCTGTCTGACCTGGGCCTGTCTTTCTCCTCTATCCCTACTATGCCAAGAATCTTCTTGTTCAATGCTATGGGAATTTCTTCTGATGCATGCATTGCCCAGGAATCTTCATCCATGGATTCACAGACATGGAGTCTTCAGTTCTCCTGGTCATGTGCTTTGATTGTTTTGTAGCCATCCGCCATCCTCTGGGATACAGCTCTATCCTCACCAACTACAGAGTTATGCAGATTGGGCTATCACTTGCCATTAAAAGCATTCTTCTAGTTCTTCCCCTTCTTTTTGCATTAAAGAGACTCAGATGCTGTAATAAATGCTTATTATTGCACTCCTATTGCCTCCATCAGGCTATCATGAAGCTGGTCTGCTCAGACATTACGGTTAATTTTTACTATGGGCTGTTTGTTGCACCCTGCATGATGTCAGGCAGTGTGTTCATTGCTATCTCCTATGTGTTCATACTGAAAACAGAACTGGGCATGGCATCTCAAGGGGAGAGGCTCAAAGCTCTTAACACTGTGCGTTTCATATCTCTGCTGTGTTAATCTTCTATGTGCCCATTGTCACCTTGGTCACCATGCATCATTTTGCTAAGCATACGTCTCCTTTAGCTATGATTCTGATGGCAGATGCTTTCTTGCTGCTACCACAATTGATGAATTCCATTGTATACTGTGTAAAAACTCACTAGATTAGAGTAAAAGTCCTTGAAAAGCTGGGTCTGAAGTCTAAGTGATGGCACAAAAATGAAAATTTCATTTTCTCTGTGATAACTACCTTAGAAAGAGGACAGTATTTCAACTGAAAAGGAAGTTGTTTCTTTGACTTCACAGTGGTTAAATTAGCATTAAC
>PVLA01018102.1:0-15421 GCA_004027455.1 Hydrochoerus hydrochaeris | reverse complement strand
TGCACACCTCTCCACTGTGTGACTTTCTCCAAAGACTGGGTGGGAGTGGCTTTGGCACTCACCAGATTAGGCCCTTATCTGGCCTGGGTGCTCCCCTTCACCTATCACACAGGTGATGAGACACTGGGAAGGCAACTCCCCTTTCACCTGGCTTCAGGGGACAGAGACACCTCCAGCTTGGTCTTTCAATTCCAAGACCTGGCCACACTGGCCTGGACCCACCACGATCCCCACAGCACTCTCTCATAACTCACAGAGTAGGGACCATCAGCTATGGTGCCACCTAGACCTGTCTCTCCCTCCTGGAGGGCACAGAGCTCTGCCACAGGCCCCTGGCTCACTTTCCCTCAGCTCTGCAGCACTGTATTGCACTGGCGCCTCCACAAACTTTTTGTACCTCAGATCTCTAATTATCCCAAAAGTCTCATGTTCAAAGGATGAGTTTTTAGAAGGCGGTTGGAAGATAGGGGTGCTCTACTCATCAGTGGAGGGGTGCACAGAAGAAGCCACAGTGAAATGTACTGTGAGCAGATGAAGCCTGCTGCAAAGTGTGGGAAAACTGGGATTGGGACCTAGCAGAGTATATGTGTCCCTCCCTGGCTCCTCTCCTCTCTCTCTGCTGCTATGCTGCCATGATGCAGGCAGCTGTTCTCTGCCAATCCTTCCACCATTCCTTTCCTGCATGGCAGACAGCAGGCTGTGCACTCAATTCTCTAAAAACCATGAGCTAAAGACCCATGTCTTGCTTCAATTCATGGCTGTACAGTAATGCGTCCAGGGAAGGGGAAGAAACTAAGACAGCATTTGAAAGAGATCACAGCTAGGGAATAGTGAGTTGGCAGAGGCAGAGAAACAAGGGTTCTGTTGGGTCCTTCAAACAGGCACATTTCTGTTGGGGACCACAAATTATAAATTGACATTATGGTATGTTTGAAACAGTGCTTGTCCTATTTTTTGCTCCAGTCAAAATGTGGAAACTCCCCTCAAGCACAATTTGTCATTGCTGCTTTTACATTAAATATTTTGAATCCACATGCAGAAAGTAAATACTCTCCTGCTCAACTGCACTGACACCCACACAGACCCTCCCTAGAGAAGAACTTTCCTGACAGACCGAGGGACTTAGCACACCAGTTCCACAGGCCTTGTTTATGGTAAACCTAGGCCTACACAAACTACCATGTGGAACAGTGCCCTGCCCAATATTGTGGGGGTTCAATAGATGGTCATAATATGTGCCCCACTAAGAACACTGTTAATATGGTGGCTAAACAGAGTGGCAGCCTAAAAGCTTTAATATGTTTTTAAAATCCTTATATAGCCCTGTACTGAACTACACTCTAGAATAAAGCTTCCCTGGACTTGTGCTTTGGGTCAGAGCCATGGCAATGACAAATATAACCCCCATAAGTACTGTGTTGTTCTTTCATGTCAGCAGCGGTGGCTACAAAGTTGGTTGCGTAAAGATAGAACTGTCTGAAGATGTCATGCCAAAAACCGCCAGCAACATCAGGCAGTCCTGCACCGGAGAATTTGGAAAAGGTTGGGCTCCAATAGGATATAAGGGAAGCACCTTCCACAGGGTCATAGAGGATTTCATGATTCACGGTGAGGATTTTGTTAATGGAGATGGTGCTGGACTTGTCAGGATTTACCGGAGCCCATTTGCAGATGAAAATCTGAAACTCAGAACTCAGCTCCTGGGCTACTTTCCATGGCAAACACTGGTCCACTGAGTACAAATGGCTGTCGGCTCTTTATCACCTGCTCCAAGTGGGACTGGCTGGATGGGAAGCATGTAGTGTTTGGAAAAATCCTTTATGGTCTTCTAGCGATGAGAAAGATTGAAGACGTTCCTACAGGCCCCAACAAAAAGGACCAACTGTCTGTGGTGATCTCACAGTGTGGGGAAATGCAGTCTCTAACACAAGGCTGAAGAATAACTCAAAGAAGTCATGTGAATCTTTGTCCTCATGAAGTCTCCTCTTGTCAGCCTGCAACCCAAACAGAACCAGTTCCACAGGTGTCCTTTTCACATTCCAGAAGCCCAGTACACCAACATTTTCTAATAGATTGTCATTTTTGAATACTGGAATTGTTCCTTATCTGCACTGTCCAATAGGGTAACTGCCATCCACATGTGACATCTGAGCACTTGAAATGTGGAGAGGCCTAAGGGAAAAGTATGGCTGAGGAACTCATTGTTTAATATTTCCAAATTTTAATTTTAAATAGTTCTTTGAGGCTGTTGTATGAGACTGTGAGCCATAAAGTCAGGCTACCTCTGATTCAGTCTCCTAATGCTGACTTGCTCAAGATATTGAATTTAATAACTAACAGGGTCACCACAATAAAAGCAGTTATCATTTTTTATGCCAAAATATAATAAAAGTTCCCTTACATGTATAAAATCATTAAGTCATTACATACACTCAAGCAAGAAAAGTTACTGATAAAATTTAATGGTCATGGCATATATGCCAGGAGTGTAGATACCACGTTATCTAACTGAGTACTGGTCTCACACTCTGATGCCACATCTTTGATCCCTAATCATCTTGTACATAGGACTAAAAAACTGATTAGCCCATTACTCCTACAGTAGTTTCTCTAGCACTGCTGACGGCCAGGGTGGCTGTCCTTGCTCACTCCATCCACACAGCTCACTTTATAGATAACTGAAGAAAAACAAACCACAGATCTGGCTTAAAAGATACTGTGCGCAATAGACACCAAGCTTCAGTCACAAATCTGTGTGCTAGAGGCCATAGTCCTTCAGACGGGAGAACAAAATAAAAGTGCAGTTACAATAAGGCCTTAAGTATCACTATAGGATTTTACACAAATCCCCTACCCTAGCTATAATCAGCCTGCTAACCCTTGAAAAGATATTAAACATATTCAGGGGGATATGCATCAAAACAGAACTCTAGACCTAGGTGTTTAAAAAAAAAAACAAAAATCATCTGTGTCTCAATAAATTCAGAATTTTGATAAACAAATACAAGATTGAGATAAATTTTATGATATCCTGGGCCAAGTAAATCCTTTTTAAGTATCTCAAGGCTCACTTCTTGTTTTATGTTGCTATGTTCATAGTAATTTGTTTATGTCTTCTGCTTTTCTCTTAGTCTGCACCACAAAACTCAAACCTACCTATGTCTTAAAAGCTCTGTAGCTATAGCTCATAGTCATTCAACTTGTGCAATCAAATAAATGAAAGGGGAAACTGTTGAGGACGACGAATTAAAAATTGTGCATTGGGTCCATCCAGGGCAGCACTTGCCCTGCCTTGTGTGCGAGTTAGAATGTAGGAAATTCTGCTTTTTCAGGATAAGGCTAAGACCTCAATGGTCCCTGAAGCCCTAGCACTCACAGGACTTCATGAGATCCGAGGGAATTACAGGGAGGCAAGTACCCAAGTGTGGGAAAGGATGTGAACTTCTTTCTTTTGTGATGCTGAACCTGTTTCTCATTCTAAAACAGGCCCACCTACCGCCAGGAATCCAACAAAATTGTCACTGCTGTTCCCTGATTCACTGCCCCCTCTAAAAATGTGTATGTGTTCAGTAAATAATGGCAACCTCAGAGAGTCCTCGCCTTTCCCCCCTTGAGGCACTGACCTCATGATCGCCACTGTATGCATTCCTAATTGTGTCTTTTATTTCATTCTTGATCATATTCCTCATATAGGTAGCAGAGGGTCTTGGGCAGGTCCCTAGCACAATTCCAATTTGAGCAAACTCTTTCCAAAGTTCCCTCGTGGGAACACAAGGCCTCCTGTCACAACCACTGGACTGATTAACCTTTTTGGTCCCTTCTAAGGACCATAGTCCCCTGCAGAGTTCCTCTTGCATGCTGCCTCCTCACAGCTATGCATTCCACATTCAGGACAGAAACAACAATACAAAACGTCCTGACTTTCTTTACAATTTAATGTTTTTGGAGACAAGGTCTTACTGCATATACCTCAAGCTGACCTTCATCTCACAATAATCTTCCTGTCTTTGTCTCTTGAATATCGGAATTACAGGTAAGTGCCACCATGCCATGCTTTGGAAATACCTGCTTCCCTACATGCATCCTCTAGAAGTAAAAACATAATCCTATATGCAGAACAGAGTTTTTGACAATGGTGATATATTTTTTTCAGGGCCCATTTCCTTTCTGTTTCAGATAAATGAATAGGGTGAGGGTTTTGTGCTTAGAGCTGTGGAAGAAAATTCCTAGACCAAGGGACTCAAAGGCAAGAATTCTATTCATCAGCACTATGAGCTGGACAGCAGTGCTACGCAGCCCCAATCCCCTAACACTGAGAAATCACACACCAAACTAGCAGATTCAAACAAAGCAAATTTATACTTTAAAGACATGTCATAGCACGTGGGATGAGCAGCAATATCAGCTTGTGCCAACATGATCTGCTGAGGCTACTGGACTTGGGATCACTCCTTTTAATTGGGGTCTGTGCCTAGATCCCCAATCTCCCAAACAAGTGCATGGCGAAGTCCCAAACAAATGAGACAAGAGATATGATCTTTAGGGCTCCAGGAGAACCAAAAACCCTCTGCAAAATTCTAAACTCTGGTGGCTGCCAGACAATGTCTCTGAGAGGTCCATATTTATTTAGTATTCAAACAAGGAAGGGGTTAGAGTGGAAAACGCAGGAAACCTGGGAGGGGTTCAAGGACCCCTCCAAGCAACAGACAATGCTAATTAAGGAGAACTATCCTAGGGAAAGTCTCCAGGTGTGCTCAGCTGTGGCATATCTTGCCCTCTGAGGTGTCTCCTCGTTCTCAGTTCAATCATGCCCAGGCCATGCCACAGCCCTGCACATGTATTCAGCTTCAATAGCTCCAACACTTTTGGTCCCTCTTAATAGAATTATATTCCCTGATGTGTCATTTAGACATTCTATGCCTGTGCTCTTAAGGTGAGCCTATAATCATGAAGAGGTTTTTTTAAGGAAGTGAAATACAATAGAACAAGACAGAACCTATATAGCCAACTGAGACAGTACAGTGAAATTGGTACAGAATGTCACAACAGGTTACCAGGATAACAGTAATAGGTGCCATAGTATATCTTGTTATCTTCATAATAGTTGTTCTTTCAATCAAGGATAGCAAAATCAAACCAAATGCAGAACATAATAGAACTTATCAAAACAGAATATTGAATAGAGCTATACAATTAATCAGAACAATGCAAAACAGTGATAACAATATTTGCCTTCAAAGAGTTAGTAGAAGGAAATACTCGCTATTTACTATATTGCATATGGTCAAACTCCCAAGAGATGCTCAGATCTCTGGCTCCCATTTGCTAATGGTGGGGGGGATAGGATGTTTGATTCTCAGCCCACACGCTGGTAGGTTCACAGCTGCTTACCAGGGAGGTGAGCTGGTTGCTTGGTTTCCTAGCACCCTAAGTTCCAACATGGCACAGATCTCAGGAGATGCTTGGTGGTTCTCCCCCTGAAGCAGCTGCCACTTGCCTGAGCAATGGCTGCTTACCAGGCAGGCAGGCTCATGGAGAGTTTTTTAAAAACTCAATAGAGAACAGGCATTCAGCTCGCCGCCCTGGTAAGCGGCTGTGGGCCTCACAAGCCACCACCACTCCAGGGCGAGAACTATCAGCATTTCCTGACTCTGCATCATGTTGGAACTTGGGACTCCGGGAGAACAGACAGCCAGCTCTCCACCCTGGTAAGCAGCTGAGGTCCCTGCCCCACCCCACCACCGGCCTTTAGCAAGTGGGAAGCGGAGGTCTGAGTATCTCTTGGGAGGTTGAAGGTATGCAGTGTGGCAAGTAAGGGGGATTTCCTTCTACCATCTCTTTGAAGGCAAATATTTTTATCACTGTTTTGCTCAATTCTGATTAATGGTACTGTTCTATTCAATATTCTGTTTTGATAAGTTCGATATTTCCTTCCATTTTGCTCTACCTGACTGAATGAACAGCTAATGTGAACAGAACAAGATGTACTATTGTGCCTATTGCTGTTGTCCTGGTGACCTGCTGTGAGGTTCTGTGCCAATTTCACTGCACTGTCTTGAATGGCTCTGTTCTGTCTTGTTCTGCTGTATTTTGCTACCTTCAAAAAAAAAGTAGATAACAAAGTAACAAAATACCTCCAAAAAAACTCCCAACTCCACCAAAGCTGATCCATGGGGCATGGATAAGGAGAAACTCAAAAACAAAGCAACAGAATAACATAAGGTGATTAAAAAGTAAGTAAATAACAACAATAAAACAGTTCAGTAAGGTACTGAGCAACCTGAAACAGGATATAACTAAACAGATAATAGACTTAAAAAGCAAAAGGAGGGAAAGAAAGTGCTCTAAAAGATATAACTGCATTTATGTATAAGTGTGTAAGATTGATAACCATGTTGCTGAGTTTTTGTTGGATCATTGAACAGAACTGTTTGCAACCTCACTGTTTGAATGTCCACATTATATGCTTTAGTTTTGTAACTTGAACAACCATGTCTAAGAGGAAAATATGTAATTTATCAACTAGTGATTTCTTACTGTTTATTTTTTTCTAAAATTCTGTATTGCTTCTACCCCTTTTTCTGTTTTGCTTTTTTCCTCTTTAAGTAAAATAAAAAATATTTTTTAAAAAACTCAATAGCACATCTCAAAGGCCCATCCCAGGGAAATCTGCCCAAACTCTTTGCATCTCATAGCTGGGAGGCAGCGATTCAAATTCAGGATTTCTGTTACTTATGGGTCAGTAAAACAAAATCCTGAGACTCTAGTTGATGGGGTACATGCTTAAGCATTTTAGGGAGGAGATACACACTAACTTTGCCTTGCAGAAACAGAAAAGAATAGGCAGGTAACAGAAACATGATAAAGTACTGCTCACATGTGGCTCTCAAACTTCCCAGTGTGAGGATCCTTAAGGGCAGGGAGAAGGTAAAGAAATAAAGGTAAAAGACAGAAATTCGAGATTTGGTAGGGTCCTCTCTGGAGGGAAAGAAAGGAACTGCTCAATGAAAGCAGAGCACTTATTTATAAGTCAACAACTTAAAATCACATGACACTCCATTGCCTAGCAATCTGCCCACAAGGTAACTTAGGACTTGGCCTTCTCTGGACTGGAGCACATTTTCCCTGGGGCACTCCCCACTTTAGTCTCCACACCTGTGAAGGAAAACTCAGCCACTCCTAACAAAAGCACATCTACCTACTAACTTTATGCTCCATCTGGGGCCTGTGAATGTTCACTGTAAAATAACTTGTATATTCACTGTAAACTTTCTGAATGTTTCAAATGTTTCCTAAAAAGGAAGTGCATTTCTTTTTTTTATTTTAAATAGAATAAAACAAAACAAAAGAGAACAAAGTAGATCAGAACAGAATACAAACAACACAGAAGTTCAAAACAAGACAACAGGAAATCAACAGTGACTACCATAATGTTTTTTATTTTCTTCAAAATAGTTGTCCATGCCCTTACAGACAATAAATTCAAACAAAACAGTATAAAACTAATTAAAACAAAAGAATGAAAGCATTATGGGCTTTCAAAACAAGACAATAGGAAACCAACAATGGCTACCACAATGTCTCTTGTTCTCTTCAAAATAGCTGTCCATACCCTTATACATACTGAAGTCAAATAATAGAAAACAGACTAACACCAATCCAAACAAAGAATAAAAGCATTATAGGACTTGAAACAAGATAGGAAATCAGCAATGACTACCATGTCTCACTTTCTTCAAAATAGCTGTTCAGGGGTGGCTGCACGTGCCTCACAAATTGGCAGCGGACTGGGGTGGGGGACACTTCCCTAGCCAGTGCGCCGCAGAAAAACTGTAAGCAATACAAAAGGCCCGGAGACCTCCACCACTCACCTGTCTAAAAGAAACCAGAAAAGAGACAAGACAGAAAAACAGCAAAAGGCCTTCAAATGCCAAACCAGGGAAAGTGAGTCCAGGAGAGGTAAATGCAGAGGAGATTGAAGGCAGCAAACATGCAATATCAGACATGGCCTCATTGGAAATAAAGAAATACTTCTGTGACCTCATCAACAAATTTAAATCTGAAATTCTAACTCAGGTAAAGCAAGATATAAGAAGATTAATGCTGGGTAATCCTCAAGAAAATACAAATGGAAGAATGGAGGAACCCAGAGAAAGGAGAGAAGCCTTCGGTGCAGAATACAAACAAAATCTAGAATTCATGAAACAAATCCAAAGAAAATATCAGGAAATTAAAAATTCCATTGAAAGCTGGCAAAACTTCTTAACAGAAACTAAAGACAGACTTTCAAAACTTGAAGATAGATTTGCAATGTATGATCGCGAAAGGAAGGATCTCTTAAAAATCACAAGGAACCAGGAAGTAACGATATAAAAACTAGAAGACGACAAGAGGATTTATAACCTAAGAATAACAAATGTGAACGAAGATGCAGGGAAAAATACAAAAGAAATAAAAAGGCTATTCACAGAAATAATTAAGGAAAACTTCTCAAACATAGGAAACTGAAGTGATGTTCAGATATATGAGGCATACAGAACTCTAGCTGGCTACAACCAAAACAGATCTACACCCGGACATATAATAATCAGGATCCCAGAAATCCATCACAAGAACAGAATATTAAAAGCAGTCAGAGAAAAAAAAACAGATAACATATAAAGGAAAACTCATCAAAATTACAGTGGACTTCTTGATGCAAACTATCAAATCAAGAAAAGCTTGAAGCAAAACATTCCAAGCCCTGAAAGAAAATAACCTCCAACCCAGATTGATGTACCCTGCAAAACTGTCTCTCAAAATTAATGGAGAGACAAGATATTTCCATGACAAAGAGGAACTGGGGGAGTTCGTGACCACCAATCCAACCCTGTAAAGAATACTGAAGGACATTCTAGAGAGAGAGAAGAAAATCACCAGGGTTCCAGGAAAATGGCAGAAAGGCCTCAATGAAAGGGGCAGACAGTGGAATGAAGGAGAAAAGTAAACAACAATGACAGAAAAATAGCATAGCAGAGATCAGGCAGAGAAGATTGGCTGTATCACTGTTTTGTCTTGACTGATTTTATTTGAATCTGGGATGCTTGAGAGTATCAAGGCTGAGATTAGAGACAACTACTCTGAAGATGACAAGATTCAATAGGATATCCATTCTTGTTTTGTTATTAACTGCCTTTAAAGTCCTATAATGTCTCCAATGTTTGGTTTTTATTAATAGTGTTATGTACTGCTAAGTTTATTCATACTATGTCTGACGATATAGACAATTTTATTGAAAATAACAAGAGACATCATAGTAACTACCATAGATCATCTAGTATTGTGGTTTTATATGTCCTTTTTGTGTTTCTCTAGGAATTTGTATTGTTGACTTGTTTTGATTTGCTTCTCCCTCTAATACAGAAAGACTAGGTGTACATGTAGAGACTTATACATGTGTAAAACTTCTAAACAGTTTATGAGATGGATTATAGTTATTGTAAAGAAAAAAAAGAGAGGAAAAGAAAGTATTCTAAAGGATATAACTGCATGTATAAGTGTGTAGGCTTGATAACCATATTACTAAGTTTTTGTTGGATAGATGAACAGAACTGGTTGCAGTCTCACTGTTTAAATGTCCACTTCGTAGAATTTACTTTTGTAACTTGAACAACTACTTCTAAGAGGAAAATATGTAATTATCAACTAGTGATTTCTTACTGGTTATTATTTGTGGGGGGGTTGTTTTGTTTCTAAAATTTGGTATTATTTCTACCCTCCTTGTTTCATTTTTTTTTCTTTAAATAAAAAAGAAAGACTGATTTTCGTTTCCCCTAAAAAAAAAAAAATAGCTGTTCATATCATCACACAAAATAAAATTGATTTTTGTAAACTTTTAGGAGAAATTCTACGCATGTATAATCCTATACAGGTAAGGAAGTGCATTTCTTCTGAGGTGGCCAATGACTGAGAATACTTTTTGTGGAGGCCACAGGATAGCAGAAAACTAGCCCTGCTCGCTTTGCTCAAATCTTAGGTGTAACACAAGGCAAGAGACAAAGTCCCCAAAGAGTCACATTTGCCTGACAAACCTTGGGCCCTAGATGCCTACGAAATTGGTGTCAATGCCACCCATACCTGGTGGCCCAGGGGTCCCTCCTGTCTCCCCTGGGACAGAAACTCTCACTTCTGGGGGAGCTGGAGAATTCTCTACGGCGATTCTCAGACCCAGCTTCCCTCACCGCCTCCTAAGGAAACAGCGCCCCGCAGCGTCCTGGGAGAGACAGGCCCAACCAGGCTGCCGGGGTCGCCCTTTAACTCCAGAGACCCGCGGACCAGGAAGTGAGCAGAGACCTGGCCGAAGGCGTTCTAAAAAGGGCGCCAGTTGAGGAGGTTCCGAGTGAAGGACTTGGAACCCCGCCCAGGGGGATTTAACGTCTGTGCCCCCGAGGGCCCTGGGATATGTAGTCCGCGCGCCTGCGCTGAGACCTCTGGGACTTGTAGTCCATCTGTCGTCCCAGTCCCTTCAGGATGGATAATGGGTCAGGGTGGGCTCAGGGCCACTAGGTCCAAGGAGGACACTGCAGTAAGAAGTTTAACAGTAGTAAAGAGAAGAGACTCATTAATTACATACAAGGAAGCCTCAGTATGCTTCATTAATCATTTCCATGTAATTTTTCATTAGAGACCATAGAGACCAAAAGATAATGTGTTAATATACTTAAATTGTGAAAGAAAAATAAGAGTGTCCCGCAGTTTTTCCACTTAGCCAAACCATCTGACATGAATGAAGGAGAAGTCAAGACAATACCAGCTAAAAAGCCGCAGAGGGACTTCATTAGCAGTGGATTTATCTTAGATCAGGTTGTGGAGGACCAGTTCAGGCTGACATGCAATTATACTAGATAGTAACTCAAAGCTGTAAAGAAATACTCAACATGAGACAGGCTGAGTACATAGGTGATTATAAATGTTGGCACTGAATAGTGGTTTTGCAACTCCTCTTCATTCCCCTGTGTGTTTTTCTCCCCCACACACACACTGTGTTTTTTATTCTTGCATTAATTTAAAACACCAATGACACCAATGAATAAAATACCAGTTATGACTCTGTTAATAAGCACACAATGTATAAACTTGTAATCTGGGACAATAATAATATAATGTTGGAGGGATAAAGATAGATAACAGATTTTTGTAGACTACAGAATGTTTTATTCACACTGTTTTTATGTTTAAAATATTGATTTTTAAACAGTGTAACCAATAAGAGAAAACAGAGAAAAAGTGCAAAAAAAGAAAGAAAAAGATAATCAAACTGGACACAAAAATAATTGCTAAAAGCAAGAAGATAGTAATGCAAAAAATAAAAGTAATGAAATAGTTAAAGGCTAAAATTTGCAGGAAGTAAAGGGATAAAGGGTAGAAGCATTTCTTTTCTATCAGTGGTTAATTTGAATGTAACTAATTTAAACTCTTCTTGAAAGCAGAACCAGCAGCCAGTGAGCTCACTGGCATAAGTGCCTGTCTGGCAAGTGCAAGGCCATGAGTTTGATCCCTGGTACCAAACAAACGAAAGCAGAACCAAAGACTGGTAGATTGGTTCAAAAACCAAGATTATCTACATGCTGACTACAACCTAGCATTTTACATAAAAAGAAACAAAGAAGTTGATGTTAAAAGCATGGAACAATCTTGCATGTTGATATCCAGGTGTTCCAGTATATTTATTGAGCGTACAATCCTTTCTCTATTTAATTGCTTTTGCATCTTTGCCAGAAATCAAATATCTGTTATGTAGATGTGTATTTCCAGACTTTATATTGGTAATTTGGTGGTTTTTCTATCTTGATATCAATGCCATTTTGTCATGATTGGTGTAACTCTGTGATAAGTTGTGGGATTGGGGAGGATTGGAGCTCTAATTTTGTTCCCTTTATCAAAGTTGTTTAGTCTGAGTCTTTTTTATTTCTAAAAAAATGTAAGAATTACAATGTTGATCTATATGAGAGGTGATGTTGGTAGTTTGGTGGGGGATTGTGTTTTTGGATGTTTGTTGTTTTTTTTCTGTTAATTTCTGGTTTCATTCTGTGTTTTATTTTTCATTTTTCAGGGAAAAATGTAGGGGTGTCTTGTCACTTTCTTCTTTTCTAATAGATATATTTGGTATTAAAAATAATAATAATTTAAAAAGAAAAGAAAAAAAGAAAAAGTATGAGACAAGATATTCCATCCAAACAGTAACCACAAATAGTCTGAGATCACTACATCAGTATCATAGATGTGAAATCAAAGAGATTACAAGAGACACAGTATCATGTATTTGCAAAAAGTATACTCCAGCAAGAATATATAATTTCAAACATGTAGTCATATAACCCATCATGATGTTCCATTGACAATATATATAATTGTTGTCATATAAGATTATAGTATCCAGCAATGTCACAGTCATTTTAGTTTCAGTGTTTAACATTGTCTTATCTTGTTTTATTTTATACTACATTGCCTCTAATTTTACAGAAGGTATTTTCTGCACTGTGCGGTTCTTTCCAATTTTCTCAAACCATTGTTCTTAATAAGGATGCATAGGGATTTTTATTTTTTCAAGGCAATAATAAGAAGGCATCAGTAACTAAAATACGCTGATCTTTACATATTTGCAAAGCAATCAGAGGCCTCTTCCCAATGGCAGCTTAGAATCTTACCTTTGATGTCATAAAATTTATCCTTCACTCATTTTAAGTGCAGGCAACTCATATGTTAAAAATCTTATCACCACAAACCAATTTTAGAGCATTTCCTTCAACCCAAAAGCTCTTCTTTCCTATAGTCACTTTGATGACACTAATCTACTTTGTATAGATTTGCCTTTTCTGAATCCTTCATATGGATGGGAATAATATGTATTGTCTGGGTTCTTTGACCCCAATGTGTTTTTCGAACTCATCACGGCTAAAGAGTGCTCCATTAGTAGCTATTTTGTTTATCCACTAATCAGCTGTCACCCACGTAAGTGTCTCCACACCCACTTACCCCATGTGCTGGGGATGGAACCAGGACCTCTGGCACACCAAGCAATTGCTGAGCTATGTCCCCAGGGTCTCTACATCTTAGCTATTATAAACAACATTTCTACAAGCACTGATGTTTAACTCTCTGTAAAGACAAATATTTCCATTTCTCCTGGGTAGATAGCTAGAGTTGGAGTGCTGCATTGTATTCGAAAGTATGTTTAAATTTTTAAGAAACTGCAAGACTGTTTTCAGAAATGGCTATACCACCAGCAAAGTACGGGAGTTTCAATCTTCCTACACCCTTGCCAACACTGAATGTGGTCGTCTTCTATTCTAACCAGTGTAGTGGGTCAGAAGTGGTATTTCCATATGCATTTCTTAGTGATTGATTATGTGAGTCTCTTTTCATGCATTTACTGCCTCAGTTATTTGTGCATCTTCTCTACAGAATGATTATTCAAATCCTTTGCCCATTAAAAGAATTTTTTTTTAGAGAAGGTTGAGGTTCAAAGCAAAATTGAGCAGAAAGTAAAAAGAGACCATCTACCCCTATTGCCCACACACTCATAGCCTCCCTTGACCACTGACTTCCCACACCAGAATGGTACAGTCATGAATCTTCACATCATCAGCCAAAGCCTACAGTTTGCTGCAGGTTCACTCCGGAGCTGTATAATCTATGGCTTTTGACCGTGTATAACGGCTCATACCTATCACTAGAGTATCACACAGAGTAGTTGCGCTGCCCAGAAAATACTCTGTGCTCCATCTTCTCATCCTTCCCAGCCCTCAGGCTCTGTGGACATGGATCTTTCTACTGTCTTTCAGTTTTGCCTTTTCCAGAATGTGACACAGTGAGAATCATCTGTAAAACCTTTTCTGGTTGTGGTCTCCTATTTAGCAACAGCCACCTAAGGTTTCTCCACGTCTTTTTGTGTCTTAATAGCACATTTCTAGTGCTGAATTAGAATTCAAGCCTAGTCTGGGCAACTCGGCAACTTGGCAAGATGGTGCCTTAAAAACTCCACTATCTGGATGTAACAGATTATTTGTCCATTCATGTACCAAAGGACATCTTGGCTGCTTTCAAGTTTTGGCAGTTATGAACAAAGTTGCTAGAAACATCCATGTGCAGGTTACCATGTGGACATACACTTTCAGCTCCCTTGGGTAAACACACAGTACTGCAAGTGCTTCAGTGTATGTTTAATTTTGTGAGAAACCACCAAACTGTCTTCTAAAGGCCTGCAGCAATATTGTCGTTTCAGTATTAAGGAGAGTTCTTGTGGCTCTATACTCATCCACATTCAGTGTTGCCACCTGTATCCTTTTCCTTGTTCTCTTTTGTTTGTTTGCTTGAGACAGGGTCTTGTTATAGAGGTTAGGCTAGCCTCAAACTTGAAATCCTCCTACATCCGCCCCCCAATTACTAGGATTACAGGCATGTACCCACACTCCTGGTTAACCTATTTTCTAATTGGGCTATTTGTCTTTTTATTACTGACTACAGTGAAAGTCTTACATATTCTATATGTAAATTCCTTATGGAATATGTGATTTGTAAGGCCCTTCTCCCAATCTGTGGGCTGTCTTAGACATCATTTTTTTAATGAAAAGGAATTTTACAACACTAAACTCATGATAGTAATTACTTCTGGAGGGGGAAAGGGGATGACACAAGTTAGAATTGCAAAGTACCACATAGGCGCTGTAAGAAGCAGATCACAAATTTTGGAGCTAGCTTCCTGGGTTTAATCAAGTGCTGGCAAGTAGCTTAGTTTCTCGGGTGTCTCAGTTTTTCATCTGTAAAATGGATATAATATTTGTCTCATAGGTGTGTTGTCAGGGTTAAACGCAAGTTAATATGCTTAGAGAACTTGAAACAGTGGTAACTAGAGTCATTGTACATTTAACTTTATTACTTCTACAATTGGTAGGAGGTTCAAGTTTTCACTTAATTATGATGCTTTGTAATTCACACACACACAACAATGTCACCTAAAAAGACATATTCTAAGAAATGTTATCATTAGGCAATTCTGTCACTGTCCTATCACAGAGCATACTTACACAAACCTCAGTGGTGTAACCACCCAAGCATGGTTCCATCTATTACTACTAAGCTATAAACCTTAATGGCATGTTACTGAACTGAATTATTTTTTTCTTTTTTATTTATTTTTTGACTTTTTTGAGACAGGTTCTCTCTATGCAGTTCAGGCTGGCCTTGAGCTCACTTTGTAGCCTAGACTGGTCTCAAACGCACAAGGATCCTCCTGCCTCAGCCTCCTGAGTGCTGGGATTACAGACATGAGCCACCATGCCCGGCTTTTTTTCTTTTTTCAAAGTCCACATATATTTATTGGACAATGAAATGACATTTGATCAAGATAAGCCAATACTTAGTTGGCTAAACACAATCAGTG
>PVLA01018101.1:0-15427 GCA_004027455.1 Hydrochoerus hydrochaeris | reverse complement strand
GCGCCCTGGCGCAGCACCTGCTGGCCCTGGGCCGGGACGACGCCCGCTACCTGCGCTACTTCCGCTGGCGGGACACGCTGCAGGTGGGCACCAGCAACTGGACCCTGGCTTTCTGCAAGGCCTGCTGGCGGCTGCAGGAGGGGCCCAGGTACCAGACGGTGGCCAGCATCGCAGCCTGGTTCAAGTGAGGCGACCGGCCTGGCCTCCCCCAGGGAGCTCGCCTCTCGGGGTTCACCTGATGGGGGGTGCAAAATGCAGGGAGCCTCAACACTTAAGGGTTTTGTTTGTTTGTTGTCTTTCTGAGACAGGATCTCACTATGCAGTTCAGGCTGATCTTGAGCTCACTTTGTAGCCCAGGCTGGTCTCAAACTCTCAGCAATCCTCTTGCCTTAGCCTCCCAAATGCTGGGATTACAGGCATGCGCCACCACGTCTGGTTTTTTTTCTCTTTTCTTTCTTCTTTTTTTTGTTACCTGGGATTGAACTCACAACCCTAGGCTTCCCAGGTAGGCACTTTTTCTGCTAAGCTAAGTCCCTGGCCCCTCTTTAAGGCGGTTCTAACTGTGTGGTGTCACCTGTCTGGGGTCCCACCTGGCTTGGTCCCACCAGCAGAAGGAACTCTCCTGTGAGGCTCTCACTTGCTGGGATCATCCTGAGGGAATCTCATCTGGCTGGGTCCTCATTTTCCTGGGTCCAGCTTGCAGGGGACCTTGCCTGTGGTAGCCAGGCTGCTAGGGACCTCACCCCATCAGACCCACCAGTGATGGCTGCTCCAGTTTCTGACAGCCCCCTCCATTGTTTCCTGCCTGTGGGCCGTGCAGACAGGCCCTGTTGTCCCTCTTTCCCCCAGTGGCTGTGAAAAAAGGGAAATGATGTGTGTCCTCCTTGTTCTAAAACAGCAACTCTGACCACGGCTTGCTTCTGGCCACAACCATGGCAACATCCAGAGATAGCTTTGATTTTCACATCTGGAGGAAAAGGGAAGGATGTTGTCTAGTACAGTGTTGATTGCTATCTGTGGCCTCGTAAGAATCAGGCCACACAGCAGGACATGAGGGGTGGCAGAGCAGTGGCTGAGGCTTCATCTGTATTTCCAGCCTCTCCCCACCACTCCCATTACCACCTGAGCTCTGCCGCCTGTCAGATCAGAGAGTATTAGATTCTCCTAGGAGCACAAATCCCACTGTGACCTGCACACATGCAGGATTGACACTGAGTGACCCTTATGAGAATTTAGTGGCTGATGATTTGAGGTGGAGCTGAGGCAATGATACTAGCCTTGGGGAGTTGCTGCAAATGCAGATTCACATTAGCAGAGGTTGGACTGCCCAGAGACCATAAATCAACTGCTTGCAGACCCATATACAAACCCTGTCAGTGAGTGGCAAGTGACACTGAGCTGTAATTGGTGGCAGGCTTCATAGTGGTAACTCAGTTGATGTAATTCAATGGCATAGCTTTATCTGGTGGCAGGCTTTAAGTCAGAATTTGACACTAGTTTAGCCTGTATGCAGCCCTCTGGTTGTATTGACCATTCACATCTTCACCTTTTTCTTGGATTGAGTACTTGTCCCAATCCTGGTTTCTGTGAGTTTACAAGCTAATCCTAGCCAAAATAACTTACAAGCAAGTGTCACTGGAGGGCCTTCTTTCAAAACAGGGAAGGACCCAAAGATAAGCCAACAAAAGACTCTTTAGAGTGCCAGTGAAAATAAAGCTGCAATTAAAAGAAAACAGCAAGAGCCCTCCCTCCCAACTTACTGGCTCAGGGCAGGAGGAGATTGATGTCTTCCATGCGGCTTTGTAGATTATGACCATCAAAGCCAGGATACCTTCCAAACTGCCTTGCCACCTAGGAACCAAGCACCTTGCTTTAAAAGATAACCCTTCGGAGTTTTCCAAAAGGAAAAAACAAAGGACTGAAGCCTTTATGGACAGTCACCATTTCATCCCGTGGGTCTGCATATGGATAGCACCCTTCTTAGGGGCCAACCGTGTGGGCAAAGCTAAGGAGCCCTTTAGGATCTGTATGCTGTTGGCCTTGCGGCCACTAAGGTCACCTGTTCTAAAATTACAGGAGTGGCTCCAGTCAAAAGGCGGCAGGTGTCCCATTTCAGCCAGCACCATAACTAGAGGGATTGATGAGAGAGTACTGAGACAGGAACGTTAGGATTCATGTTGCTGTGGCAACGCAACCCGGGCTGATGAGTCTGTTTTTAGTGCCGCAGAAGGGCAGGCCAGAAGATAGCGTGTACTTCAGGTGCTAATCAGCACCACGGCAGTCAGCTCAAGTCTTCAAAGGACCATTTCCCGCCAGGAGAGCTGCATAGGTCCTCTGGTGTCAGGAGAGGACACCAGACTGTGTCATCCCCAGCAGAAGGCGGGGTGGCTGAAAAGTGTCACTCGAAAACAACAGTGTTTGGCAGAACCTGATTTAAATGATGGCTGTTAATGATAATGAATCAACTTCACTTCACAAGACCCGCCTAGCAGAGTAGAAGGTCCTGGGTGTGTCTGCTGGCAGACTGAGGGCAAGGCACACATCCAGACGTGGCTGGAACCAAGCCATAGGCTCCCAGCTTGGCCAGCATGAAAAAGGAAAGTATGCTCTGCTCTTTCTTGAAGAAGCCGGAGTCTTCAGCACTCCCTCTGGGCTTTGGCCTCCAGTGTTTTGCAGACTTCAGCCTTCCAGCAGAGACCCGCACCAGGGACTCTCCAGGGAACTCCGGGACCTTTGACCTTCCACTGCTGCTGCGCCCTCTGAGGCTCCAGCATGCGGATGGCTGTTTTGCATTTGGCCATTTCTGACCCTGCACCACTCTGTGTTTGAACTCGTCTACTTTCGATCCTGTAAGCCTAGCTAATAAATAACTTTGTTCAGGATTCTCACTGGTTGGTATTTGTTTTTGTTTTCTGTTTTTCATTTTTGTATTTGGTTTTGTCAAGACAGGATCTCAGTATGTAGTTCAGGCTGCCCTGAACTCATTATGTAGCCGAATTTGGGCTCAAACTCACAGCAACGCTCATGCCTCAACCTCCAGAGTGCTGGGATGATAGGCGTGCCCCATCACACCCGGCGAGCTGATCTGTAGGACGATGAGTCATAGAATTATTTTCATAAATATGAGAATCCAGTAATAATAGAAACCCTGTTCTAGATGGAACGCACTTGGTCATCATGAAATGATGACAATCTGTTGAGGATTCTTCTGCTCAAGTCACATGGAAATCACAAATCGGCAAAACATAGCTCCACTAGAGGACACTGGATAAGCTGGATGTCAGCAGCTGACCCTGTTGGCTACTGGTCCATGTTGCTTCCAGCTGCTGCTGGACAAGCCACTCGCTTGTGCTGGACATGCTAGGCCAACTCTGCCTGGTGCTGGCCTATGCTGCTGGCCTTTGTCGTCTGCTGGTCTCTGGAGCTCTAAGGGCTAAGGGCCCTTAGCGTTGATTGTTCTTTCTCTTGAGGCCACTGCTCCGTCCACACCACAGGGTAAGAATCCAGAGTAGAGTCA
The DNA here is from genome assembly GCA_004027455.1 of Hydrochoerus hydrochaeris. NCBI lineage: Eukaryota > Metazoa > Chordata > Mammalia > Rodentia > Hydrochaeridae > Hydrochoerus > Hydrochoerus hydrochaeris. The sequence continues at coordinate 11,910 of PVLA01018101.1, read as the reverse complement.
CAGGTCTCGGAGCTCATGCTACCTGAGAAATAAATCCAGAGGTTTACGGTGCCCCAGAGCAAACCTACTTTAACAGAGCCTTCGCCTCAGCGCAGGAGCCTATGCAACAGAACGCACCCTCCTAGACTAACCCAGGAGTGTGTGCGCGTACGCGAGTGCTGTTTATATAGCAGCTGCAGGCCGGTGATTGGTCCGAGCCCAGGGTTGTGATTAGTGCAGGGCTCCAGGACAGCCCCCGCTGGCGTGGTGACGTGGCGAGGGGGCGGGGCTAAAACCAGGGAACCTTCTAGAAGGGCAGCTGTGGCGGCGGGGGTCAGAGTGCTAACAGTGGGCCCAGATCCTTCAGGCTGGGCTCAGCCACGCTACGGCGCCCCCTACCTTGTTCAAAAGGCGGAGGTGGGGAAGGGAAGGGGAGCGGGGCTGGCGGCGGAGCTGCGCCTTGTGGAGAGGAGTGGACGCCAGCAGCTGCTGATAGCCCTCCCCAAAACTTCTAGTTGGTGCCCAAAAGGCCGGGAACCCCTGGCTTAACCTCTAAAGGACCTTCCCGTCCATGGGCAGTGCGTCTGGGAGGCTGCGCGCGGGGGGGGGCGGGAATTATGTCCCTTCCCTGGCGCCCTGGGGTCCCGGGCCCCTGCGGCTTCTGGTGGGGACAGGAAGGTTCTAGAACTCACCCTGTACATGGCTGACGAAGCCGACCCCGTGCACCTAGCTACGCCACGCCTTCGCCGCGACTCCTGGAGTCCAGGCTCCGGCCGCCAACCTCCTGCTCAGAGGTAAGACGACAGCAGAAGGCACAGAGCCAGGGGCGGCCCAGGATTGCCAAGGCTGCGGCAGGTGAGCACCACCACAGTGACCTTGGCCTTTGCGAGGTGGCCGCTGGGCGGGGTGCGCGCTGCTGGGCCGCAGGACTCGGTCAGTTTCCGAATTGAGCGGTGCATGTTCACACGGTCACACAGGAAGAGGTCGGGGTGGACGAGCAGGCCGGGTGGCTGCTGCCATGACCGCCCAGAGGGTTAGGGAGGCGATTGCACCATTAGGTGCTCAGCTGCCGTGTGTTCGTGCTTGGAGGCCCCAGAACTTCACGAGCTGTTTGCTGGCCTGGGCTCTGGTCATTGGCTTAAAGATTAATCTGTCCCTAAGCCAGCGTGGACCTGGCCACAAACCATGCAGGCCTGGGATGGACTCTCAATTCTGTCTGTCTTTTTGAGACTGGATCTCGCTATGTAATTCAGCCTGGCCTTGGGCTCTTTGTAGCCCAGCTTGGTTTCAAACTTGCAACAATCCTTCTGCCTCAGCCTCCCGAGTGCTGAGATTACAAGAGTGCCCCACCATGCCTGGCTTTCTCAATTTATCTGTATGCCAATTTATTAATACTAGTTGTTGCCTGCAATAGCTAACCCTCAGCACAGTGGAATATGCATGGATAGACAGGAGAGGAAAGGATTGGGGAGAAGCAAAGGTGGAAAAGTGGGGCTACCACTTCCACCCCGCGACCCGGGAAACCCCTGGGCCTCCATGGAACCCACTCTGAGAACTACTGGTTCCACTCCAACTTTTCCCTGGAGGAGCAGCCGGCCACGAGCTCACAGGTCACCCAGCCTGGCCCAGGGCCAACGTGATGACTTGAACTTTGCACACCACTCTTTCCCAGTGCAATTGGGATGAATTAGGAGAGCCCTGCCGTTGGGTTGTGGGTGAGAGGCCAGCTCCATACAGAATGGCCACCTGGTGCCCAGTGCAGAGGGCTGGACTGGGTCCAGCGCTGGCTGTGGCTCCACTTCCTTCTTTCTGTTCACTCCATCAGCGCTGCAGGAAGCAGCCGTCCCCTGTTCTTGCCCCCCCCCATAAGGGCTCCTCAACAGATTCCAGATTCGGGCCCACCCCAGCGGCACCTGTGACTACAGGATGGGCTTCTCCTCTTCCTGAAGCCGGCTGCTCCCAAGGGGGCTGGGGTGCATGTGTGTCTCTGTGCATGTCTTGTTTTTGCCATGATGTCCCTCCCAAGTGGCACTTTCAGCTAGGTTTGGTGATACATGCCAGCACTTTGGAGGCTAAGGCAACAGGATCCCTAGTTTGTGACCCACATGGGAAACTTGGGAAGACTCTGCCTCCAAAATATGCAGGCAAAAAACGCCATTTTTCAATTTTTTGGGAAAAATATTTTGCTGTCAGGGCTGGGTGACATCTCATCCCAGGCTTCTGCTCTCGTGATCCACCCTCCCCCAAGTCCCTGCCCAGGCCTGCACTGTCTCTGAGGAGCGGCCACCACAGATGAGTGTCCATGTGGATGTCAAGTGCATTTTTTTTTTGACAGTCTCGCTATGCAGTCCAGACCAGCCTTGAACTCATGATAGCCCTCCTGCCTCAGCCTCCTGAATGCTGAGGTTACAGGTGTGTAGCACCAAACCTGGCCTGGCGAGATCATTTTTCTGAGTGCCCTTTGCGCATGGTGTGAGAACCCAGTTGTGAAAAGTAGTTGGTGACCAACAATCAACTTCTCCCCTGATATTACTGACTGCAAACATCTTGCCATGAGTGAGAAATTGGGCAGCTTGCCTCTCTCTCTCTCTGTCTCTGTCTCTGTCTGTCTCTCTCTCTTTCTCTCTCTCTGCCTTGCTTGGGTTAAATCCAGCTACTTACCTGGGCCTTTTTTAAATCTTCCATTTAGGGATAGGATCTTCCTAAGGCAATCAGTGGTCCAATTTGGGTTGGAACTTGTGATCCTCCTGCCTCAGCCTCCCACAGTGCTGAAATCACAGACACACAGTCTTGCAGTCAGTTTGCAGCCTTCTCCATGCAGCACGGGCACCTGCCTGGCAGCCCAACCCCACTTCAAGGTATCAGCCAGCTCCCCAGCTCCAGAGAAGTTAGCCATAGGCAGAGATTTTTAATAAAGCATCTTTGAAACTGGGCATGGTGACAGATGCTTGTAGTTGCAGCCCTCCAGGGGCTGAGGCAGGAGGGTCACTGCAAGTTTGAGGCCATCCTGGGCTACACAGTGAGTTCAAACCTAACTTGAAAAAAAACAAAAACAAAAAAAGAGCATCTTGGAGATTTCATTTCTGTATTACATATTTTGCCCAGTATTTTCTTAATTTTTCTTAGTATATTTTTGTGATCATAGAATATAGATTCATGGTGGGGGAATTGGTACATATTCCTATTACATCTTTTTTTTTTTTTTGGTACCAGTGATCAAACTCACGGCCTTGCACTTACCAAGCAAGTGCTTGAACTGCTGAGCTAAATCCCCGGCCCCCTATTACATCTTGATCCTTTTTACTTCTCCTCCCCCTCCTCTCCTTCCTGTCCCCCCACCCCCTCATCCCCTTTCCATCTGTTAATAGAACCAACTCTGTTTTGTTTTGTTTTTATTGAGACAGTGTCTCATTATGTAGCCCAGGCTGTCCTCAAACTCACTGTGATCCTCCTGCCTCAGCCTCCCAAGTGCTGGAATTACAGGCGAGCACCACCATGCCCAGCTCTATTTTTTATTTATTTATTTATTTATTTATTTATTTATTTTTCTATTTTTTGTTTTTATCAGCACATATATTTAGTTTGTTGTGCTTCCATTCCCTGTAGGGAGTTGGTACCTGTGCATAACACATCTTTTTTTTTTTTGTCTTTTTGAGTCAGGGTCTCACTATGCAGTTCAGGTTGGCCTTGAGCTCACTTTGTAGCCCAGGCTGGTCTCGAACTCGCAACAATCTTCCTGCCTCTGCCTCCCGAGTGCTGAGATTACAGGTGTGAGCCACCTTCTCCGGCTGTCATAACACATCTTAATTCCTTCTCTTGGCCCCTTTCCCTCCCCTCACTCTGACGCTCAGTCCCCTTCCCATCTGAAAAAGCCCTGTCCCCTACTTCCCATGATCTACTTTTGATTTTGCTCTTTTATAATTCAATTTTCTCACAGAAGAGAAACCACACAGTGTGTAAGCTTGTGCATCTGATTTATCTTACCTAGCGACATGGTTTCAAGGTGCCCTCAGTTTCCTACAGATGACTCACACTTATATTTCTTTAGGGCAGAGTAATTCTCCATTGTGCAGAAATACCATGCTTTACCCATTCATCTGCCCATCGGCATTTAAACTGCTTCCAGACTTTGCTAGCACAATGTCCTTTAAGATACCTAGAATGGGGAATACCTGGGTCAAATGGAATTTCTAGTTTGGGTTTTTTGAGGAATCTCCATACTGATTTCCAGGGTACCTATGCCAGTTCGTATTACCAACAACATAGAAGGGTTCATTTTCCCCTGCATACTCACCAACATTTATTATTTGATTTCTTGATGATAGCCATCATCAAGATGAAATCTCAGCATAGTTTTAATTTGCATTTCTCTAATGCATGGCGATGGTGAGCATTTCTTCATGTATTTATTGGCCATTTATATTTCTTGTGTGACTTGTCTGTTCATTTCACTATTTTGTGATTGGGTCTCTTATTTTGGTGGGAAGGTCTAAATTTTTAATTCCTTTGCATTGTGTAGGTTGTCTTTTATTAACTCTTTTTTTTGCTATGCAGAAGCTTTTAAATTTGAAATGATCCCATCAATTGGTTCTCAGCCCTATTTCCTGTGCAACCAGGGTTCTGCTCAGAAAGTCCTTGCCTACACCTATGATGTCAAAAGTTTTACCTATTTTAACTTCCAGCAGGTTAAGTAAGGGGGTTGGGGATTTAGCTCAGTGGCATAAGTGCTCGCCCAGTAGGTTACATGTTTCTATTTTAACATTTGGTTGTTTGATCCACTTTTATTTTAGTTTAGTACATGGTGAGAGATGATAGGTGTAGATTCAATCTTCTGTCAGTTTTCCCAACACCATTCATTAAAGAGGCTATCTTACTCCCAGTGGATGTTTTTGGCCCTTTTGTCAAAGATTGAATAGTGAATGTGCCTATGGTTGTTTCTGTATCCTCTATTCTGTTCCACTGACCCTCATGTTTGTTTTTGTGTCAGTACCATGCTGCGGTTTTGTTTTGTTTTTACCATGCTGTTTTTATCACCATAGCTTTGTAACATAACTTCAAGCCTGGAATTGCAACACCTCCCACTTTGCCTTTGTTACCCAAGATTGCTTTTGTTATTCTGGGCCTCTCCTAATTCTATATAAATTTTAAGATTGTTTTTTCCAGTTCTGTAAAGAATGCTGTTGGTATTTTGATTAGGATCATGTTAAATCTGTATATTAATTTTAGAAGTGTGGCCATTTCGATATATTGGCTCTGCCTATCCAGGAACAAGGGACATCTTTCTATTTTCTTTTGTTGTTGTTGTTGCTTGAGACAGGGTCTCACTGTGTAGTTCAGGCTGATCTTGAACTCACTATGTAGCCCAGGCTGACCCTGAACTATAACAGTCTTCCTGCCTTAGCCTCCCAAATGTTGAGATTACAGGCGTGCACCATCAAACCCAGTCATCTTTCCATTTTCTGGTGTCCACTGCAATTTCCTTTTTCAGAGTACTGGCACTGTCATTGTAGACATCTTTCACTTCCTTATTTCAGTGAATTCCTAGGTATTTAATTTTTCTGGGTGCTACTGTGGATGGTATTTTTTCCTTTTTTCTCAGTAGGTTCAATGTACACTGTTCATTTTTATGTGTTGACTTTGTAACTGCTACGTTATGGAATTTATTAATTCTAAGAATCTTTTCAGTGGATTTTTTGGAGAATTTTCTATATACAACATCATGTACCCTGCAGATGGTAATTTGACTCCTTGCTTTCCTATGCATAGCCATTATTTTATCTCCTTTTTCTGCATAATTGTTCTTGCTCATGTTTGAGTACCATGTTGGACAGAGGTGGTGACAGTGGACATCTTTGTTTTGTTCTTGCTTTTGAAGAGAAAATTTTCAGTTTTCTCATTTAATATGGCTTTTATCAGATTGAAGTAAGGTCCTTGAATATGAATTTTCTTCAGTGTTTTTAAGTGAAAGGATGTTGGATTTTTTACAAGGCTTTTCCTGTGTCTGTTTAGATGATCCTATGATTCTTGTCCTTGCTTATGTTTATGTGGTGTGTTATTGCATATGTCAAACCATCCTTGCATTCCTGGAACGAAGTCTACTTGGTCCTGATGTTTGATCTTTTTGATGATTCATTGGATTCTGTTTGGTGAGAATATTTGTGTCTCTGCTCATTAAAGAGATTGGTTTATCCTTTTCTTTTTAGGTTGGATTCCTGCCTGATTTTGGAGTTGGGGTAATTGTAGCTTCCAGGAATGGGTTTGAGAGTACTCCTTCCCTTTCAGGTCCATCAAAGAGCTTAAGGAGTACTGGCCTTAGGTCCTCCCTGAGGTTTTTGTGGAATTCTGCAGTGAATCCATCTGGACCTGGACGTTTCCTAGTTGGTAGGGTTTTTATTACCATTTCAACCCTTACTCTAAATTCCAGTTAATCTTAGACCAGCCTCCTTTGCATCATCTCCCATGTTCTCTTATTGTTTGAAAGGTATTACTCATTAGCACATACATGACGGGGCAGTAATTTGTGTGTCTTGCTGCCAGCTGGCTCAGGTTTTAACTTGCTCATTCCACCAGCTTGAGCTGCCAGCAGTACCCCCATGACTATCTGAGAAATTAGGGGCCACTCTGGCGGCAAAAAAAGCCAAATGCATCATGACATTTTGCACACCCTGCACAAATCAGCCACCACTATTAGTAAGCTGTTTTAAAGAAATTCATAAATACAAATATCTTTTTATTTCATGAAATATATTTGGTGATTATTGTAATGAATTTCAAGTGGTATGAATAGCATTGTTTTTCTTTTGAGACAGGTTCTCACCACGTAGTGCAGGCTGGCCTTAAATTTGCTATGAAACCCAGGCTGACCTTGAACTCAATTCGATCCTCCTGCCTCAGCCTCCTGAAGGCTGGGATTATAGGCGTGTGCTACCATATTGATCACTGGCCCACCTACAGTGATCAGTTCTGCTGTGCATCCTCTTGATACAATTTTTAATCTCCCAAGTTTCTACTTGGAGTCTTTTTTTTTTTTTTTTTTTTTTTGGTACGAGAGATCGAACTCGCGACTTCACACTTGCCAAGCAAGTGCTTATGCTGCTGTGCTAAATCCCCGGGCTTACTTGGAATCTCTTGATGGAAGCTAGTTCCTTTCTAGCTGGTCACCCATATTTTGCATTGTTTTGTTTAGCTCTGTTAGCTTTTAATTAGCGTCTTCTGTAGCCTGGCAGATCATTTTATTTGGCCCAGTATCTGTTTACTTCTATCTCTTGTGAGCTTGCTAAGTGCCTTAGTGATCTGTTTTGTTACCCACCCCCCATATCGTTTCAAACAATCTGGGTGTGTGGCTTTTGATCCCCTCCCCCTTGACGTCTTGTGGATCAACACTGGAGGTGTTGGGAGCTTGGAAGGCAGACTGCTGGCCTGGCTTCCCAGGTTTGTTTTGGATTGGTGTTCTGTGCCGAGGCTTGCATGCAGCTTGCGGGGGACAGCTTTGTTTCCAGTGTGGAGACCTCTGTAGCTCATGTCCACTTTCCAGTGAGGTCCTCTGGGGTGTGACTCAGTGCCAGCCTTTGCCCCTGTCCCCAGAGTCAGTCTCCTCCATTGTTTGGCCCAGTAAGTAGTTCTCTAGGAATGGGCCACAGAATCATCAGTGCTCCTAAGGCAGGCAGGTAATGGCATCTCAAGAAAACCAACTAATAGCCATCAACAGCTGTGACACCAATGAATAGCTATGACACCTTGGCTGTGGTAGGAAAACCAGCATCATTCACAACATCAAATACTAAGTGTTGACAAATCTTAAGAACAAACAGATTAAGGACCCTTCATCATATACAAAAATTATACTATAAGCAATAAGACAGGTCCACTATTGATCTACAGTGAATATTCACCAAGTGCAACTTTACCTCTACTAATAGAACAGTATTCAACAGCAATAGCGTAAATTTAACTAGTTACCTTGAGAGTCATAAAACTTAAAAGTTGTATCAGGGAAAGTTGAGAGGGTGAAAAACCAAAGAATGGAAGAAGAAATATTTGAAAAATTAATTGATGGGATATGAGAAGGAGGAGAGAAAAGTGAAGTGGGGGTCTTATTGAGAAATAAAAGGAAATTGATAGTGTTAGAGAACAGTGTAATGAAATCACAAACAGTAAACTGACTGAAAAATACAGGAAATAAAGGAAAACAGGGCTGGATGTGGTGGCACATGCCTGTAATGGCAGCACTTGGAGGCTAAGGCAGGAGGATCCCCTTGAGATGAAGACAAGCCTGGGCTACAAAGTGAGCTCAAAGCCAGCGTGGACTGCTCAGTGAGACCCTGTCTCAAAAAAAAAAAAAATGGCGGAGGTGGGAGGCAGTAGACCCCAGATCCTACAAAATGCAATGAAGGAAAGATAAAAATAGAAACATCAGAAAAGATTGAGTCAAAGAAAAACTTCCTGTGCTTTTGAAGGAGTGGTTTGTTTCCCAGGTCTGCAGTGTGGCGATCCAGGCAGTCACGATCTTCTCAGCCTAGCTTTAGGGCCCATGGGCACCAGAGGCCCCTCTGTCCATTCACCCTGGACTGTGGCCACACCCTAGGTGGTCACTGCCTGACCCTGTTCGCAGTGGTGGATAGAAAATGGGTTTAGGGCCAGGGATTTAGCTCAGTGGCATAAGCGCCTGCCTGGCAAGTGCAAGGTCATGATTTCAATGCCTGGTACCAAAAAAAGAAAGAAAATGGGTTCAGCCTTCCAGCCTCTGCTGGACACAGACCTGGGGATAGGAGTTTAAGAGGAGAGTTGGACATAATGTACACAGCCTCCAGCTCTGGTTGTTTCTTCCTCTTCACAGGTGTCTTCGTTATCCACAGTCAGGGCGGCTGGTTAGTGCTTGCCTCTGCTGCCCTGGGCTACAGAGAGGGAAAATGTAGAGCCAGCTTGGAGGTGGCAGCTGTCACACCCTCACGAGGTGGGGGGCCAGGCCTCTGGCACTGGTTTCTTGCATCAGTGGGGGGCGGGCCCCACCTTTTTGTCTTTCTAGGACCTTTAGAGGCATCATCACATTCTTTGGGGGTTATGCTACTTAGTTGATGATTTCATTTATAGCTATAAACTTTGCTCTTAGAAATGCCCCCACTATGTCCCATAAGGTTTTTTTTCTTGTCTTTGAGACAGGGTCTCACTGTGCAGTTCAGGCTGGCCTTGAGCTCACTTTGTAGCCCATTTTGGCCTGGAACTCACAACGATCCTCCTGCCTCAGCCTCCCGAGTGCTGGGATGACAGGTGTGCAGCACCATGCCCAGCTCTGTCCCATAAGCTTTGGTGTTTACAGTAATTGTCATTCAATTCTAGAAAGTTAATTTCTTCCTTGAATTATTCTGTGGTCCAGTGATTATTAGATAACGTTGTTTAATCTTCATGTGTTTGCATAGTTTCTGTGGCTTCTTTCTCTGTTGCTTTCTAGTTTCCTTCTGGTATAATTCAGGATTATTTCAATGCTTTTGTATTCACTTAGGTACACTTTATGGTATAAAATATGGTCTATTTTGGTTAAGGTTCCATGTAATGTTGAGAAAAGTGTGAATTCCATTGTTGGATGGTACAATGTATAGATGTCTGTTGGATCCATTTTTTTGAATACTGTAGTTTAACTCTGCTAGTCCTTTGTTGATTTTTTTCTGCTTACCTTAGTTGATAGAGTGAGGCATTGAAGTTCCTTTGTATGATTATGTTGGTGTCTCTCTATCCTCATTTTTTATGTACTGAGCCTTGAACTCAGTACCTTAAGCTTGTTTGTTTTCAGGCCTTGATTGAATGGAGTCATTTTCCACCCTTTCATTTTTAACCTGTGCAATTTCTTTTGGACACAATGTATCTCTTTTAGGCAACAGATGTTTACATTTGGGCTTAAGGATCAGATCTATCCATCTGTGTCTTTTGATTATGGAGTCAAGAAGATTGACAGTGACTATTGTAAGGTGTGTCCTGAATTCTGTCACTGCTTGATTTTTCCAGTCTTGACTGCTGTAACTTTTCTTTGGTTCAGTTAATATCCTAGTTAGATTTATACTTCCCCTTGACCTCTTAGGGATAGGTGGCTTCTCTGTCTCTGTCTGTCTGTCTGTCTCTCTCTCTTTCTGGCATACTCTTAACTGTCTTCTGCAGTGCTGGTTTAGGTGTCATGCATTTCTTTGCTGTGGAAACTCTTGACTTTGCCATTGATTTTGAAGGCTGGGTAAATTATTATTTTCTTCTGGGTTGAATGAAAGACTTCACTCTAAGCTCTCCACACCTTTTATATTTCTCATGAGAAATCTGCAGTTACTCTGATTACTAGGGACCTGTCCAAGATCCCCAATCTCCCCAATGGGTATATGGCAAAGTCTTTCAATAAATGAGACAAGCAGTGTGATTTTAGGACTCCAGGAGAATCAAACCCCTCTGCAGAGTTCAAGACTCTGGGAGCTGAGACAAGGAGTGTCTCTGGGCAGCCCATATTTATTTAGTTTTTCCAACAAGGAAGGGGTTAGAGTGGAAAATGCAGGAAACTGAGCAGACCTTGGGAGTGGTTCAAGGACTTTGCCAAGTAGCATATTATGTTTAAATTAGAAGTATCTTAGGAGATCTCCATGTTGCAGGGGTGAAATGCCTGCAGCTAGTCTTTAGTCAGCTGGAGTTGGACCCCAGCAACTCACAGGGAGGGGGAAGCGAGGGGTTGGGGCACAGCCTCCTCCCAGAGCCAGGGGTAGGGTTCTTGGCTGCTCGGTTCTTTTCTGTTTTGTCTTCAGTTTCTCTGGGGTTTCTAGGCTTATTGTCAGCTCTTTGTTTATTTCTGGAGCTTTTTCTTTGTTTTTTAGGAAGTTGCTGTTTTTCAATTTCAGGTCCTGGAAAGACTATTTTGCTACCAGTTTTTATGCTGCCATTTTAGTACTTGGACCCATTTCAAGGGCACAATTCATGTGTAAAAGGGGAGACAGAGGGAGGGAGAGAGGGAGAGGAGGGGGAGAGAGAGAGAAAGAGATTGTTGTGACACATTCTCCACCATCCATCTCTGAGATTTTTTCAGAAACATTATATGCATTAAACAATAACTCACCAGGCACAGTGGTGCAGGCCTGTAATCTGAGCACTCGGGAGGCTGAGGCAGGAGGATCATTGTGAGTTAAAGACCATCCTGGGTTACACAGTGAGTTCAAGGCCAGCCTGAACCGCATAGTGAGACCCTGTCTCAAAAAGACAAAAAAAAAAAACACCCCAAAAAACAGTAACTCCCCACTCTTTCTTCCCCTCCAGCTTCTGTCACTTGATTTTCTAATTTATTTATTTATTTTTTGTGGTACCAGGGATTGAGCTCATGACCTTGTGCTTGTCAAGCAGGTGCTTATGCCACTGAGCCAAATTCCCAGCCCTGATTTTTTAATTTAAATTCCATCTTCTTCTGCAGTGCTGGGGGTGGAAAACAGGGCCTGCCATTTGCTAGCCCAGCACTCACCCCTGAGCCACAGCCTAGCCCCAGTGCGTTCCGATGGACTGAGGGTCTCTCTGCGTTCACCTGGCCACAGAACCCTGCACTGGGCGTCTGTGTGTGGCTGATCTTCCTCGCTTTCTGGGCCTTAAGGTCCAGCCCTGACCTAGCCGGTTCTAGGCTTCCCTTCCTGTTCTCGTCTGAGCGATGCTCCACCGAGCCAGTAGACCACAGTGGACTGTGTCCACCTTTGTTCTGTTGGCCTCCATGCTGCTCACTGGTCCCCAGTGTCCATTCCAATGCCTGCCTGCCAGTCTCTGCCCTGGATTCTTAGGAGAGCAATGCTGAGTGCAAGGCGGAGTCAGTGGACAGCACAGGCGGGACTTTGAGATGGTCTGTTACATGGTCCAGGCTGGCCAGGAGCTTCCAGTCCTCCTGCCTCAGCCTCCTCAGTGCTGATGTTACCAATGTGAGTGGCCACT
>PVLA01018100.1:0-15419 GCA_004027455.1 Hydrochoerus hydrochaeris | reverse complement strand
CATCGCTGCAGAGGGCGAGAGACTCCTCAGCCCCGGCCGGCCGGGCGCCACGTGGCCCCGGTCCTCCCTATCCCTGCCTCACCTGCTCTGGTGGAACGGAGGGTCTACGTGCGTGTCGACCCAGAAAGGCCAGAGCGTGTAATCTGCAGAGGAAGGAGGAAAGGTTCGGCCTTGAGGGCGCAGGGACTGTGCTGCCGCGCGGGGGAGGCTCGGGAAAGAGCCCTATCAGGCCCCAGCCCGTCCCTCACCCAGATCAAAGACTGCGAGCTTTGGGAGCCTCGCCATCACACGCCTCCGGGGCGCGAGCCACCTGGCGCTTGCCCACCCGCCTGAGCGCAGCGCAGCTGCAGACCGGCCACCGAGTCTGCGGGTCGACCACTGACAAACGGCTGCTAGAGCGTCGCCACGCCGGGCCCGGGCGCCTCCTGGCCGACTGTGCCAGAGCGCCTCCTGGCGCTGGGCGGGAAGGTTCTAAGACCACGCTACAGGGGACTAGGTTTCCTAAGGGTCCAGGGTTCCCAGGGAGAGGATCCATGTGTCTTCTCTTCTTTAGCCTACCCAGCTTTCAGTTTTGCTAGAGAAGCCAAGTGCTGGAGGCTTTCTTTTGCCTCTTCTTTTATTCCTGTACTGTGGTTTGAACCGTAGGCCCTTGCACTAAGGTAGTGCCATACTTTTTTTTTTTTTTTGAAGGAGGTTTTGTTAAGTGGTCAACTGGCCAGGCCAACCTTTAAGTTAGGATCTTCTTGCTTCAGCTTGGTAGTGCTAGGATTACAGGTGTGGGCTAGCACTCCCAGTTTAAGGCCACCCTCTTGTATCTGTGTATCACTTTATCTTGCTAATTAAGAGATGATTTCCTCCTAGTTTGCCACTCCTATTTCCAGTTTTCTCCACGTCAGCATCTTGAGAATGTAAAGTGCAGGGATGTCAGCAAAATTCCATCCCTAAAGAGTAGTGTCTGCAACCACGTGCAATATTGCCTGTCTATAGGTTGAACTACTCCAAGTCTGAGGCAGAAGGTTCACTTGTATCTAGAAGTTTGTTGGTAACTATTCTGGGCAACAGAGACCCTATCTCAAACAACAAAATCCACCCCCCTTCCCCCAAAATATGGTGTCTGTAAAGCCCTGCAATCCTTCTCCAACAAAGTACACTTGTGTAACAAAGGCACATAAGAGAATTTCTGATTTCTCTTGTCCTTAATATCAGTACTAAGTTGCTAGATGCATCATGACCAGATGAAAGAGGGAGTCTGATTCCTAGTGTTTCTCATTTCCTGTAATACCTACCATGGCCGATTTCAAGCTACCAACACAAGTCACTTAACATGGAGTCAGAAAGAGGTGCTAATAATTTGCTCTCAGAAGCCAGGGAGAGGTGGCTCCAGTATTTTGGAGTCTGCTAATCTGTCTCTGAGCCACAGGGCTTTTGCTGGCCTACTTTATCCAACTGGTGTAACTGGTTAGCACTGGGCCCAATTTGATTTCAGTTACCTTTGTGCAACATAAGGAAGATTCCAGCAGGCTGGGAAATATTTTATTGATAACCAGGATTATAGCCATAAGACAGGGAAGTGCACAGGACTGCAAATTAAAATCCAATAGCCATGGAAGGCCTTTTTGCCCAGGAACACTGCATCCTGGGGTCCTCACAGTCTCCCACCAGTAGACACACAAGACTGGGCAGCCAAGACAGGGCAATGGCTTGGGTGTCCCTGCTAGTGTGAGAACATATGCTTCACTATGAGTGACAGGGTAAAAAAGCACAGCGGAGAGAAAACTCTTCATTGCCTAAGGCTACCTTCTCCTCTCAAATCCAACCCAAAGTGGAGGATAGAACCACCTAAAATCTTGTAGTCAGCTGCTGTCTTTGCATCATTCCTGCAGGGAAAGAAAAGGCATTAAAAATATTGTCTAGAACAGGGGTACCAACCTTTCATGGACCTCTTTGGGATGCCTGTGATCTTGGGTGAGGAAAAAATGAAATATTTTTGCTAGAATTATTAATGTGTATTTTTATTTTCAGCATGTCATATTCTGTGACTGGGTGGTGCAGAGTATGAAAAATTCCTTAGAGTCATAGTTTAGTTTAAACCCTGGCCTAAGGCTACCCTGGCTCAGTGGTAAAGTTCTTACCTGACATGCAGAAGGCCATGGGTTTAATCCCCAACAACAACAACAACACCCCCCCCACCCACGCATGTGATAAAAACATGAGAGGCCTGGAGTGACTGCTTCACTGAGGCTCATCATTAGGGAAAGTCTTAGGAAAACATCAGCCATCTGAGCAATCGCTGGCCTTTTATTTGTAATTCAAGGATGTGAGAACAAATGTTCAGAAGAACATCTGTGTAGGAGCTTGGGTCAAAGGAATGTGCAGAACATGATGGTCTGCTAAATAAGCTTGTGGGGGCATGAGGAGCACAGTGGCCTGGAACTCTCTAAGAGTTCCTTTGTTTTTAATTCTGCTTGGCTGATGCCCTGTAGATCTGCTCTTATCTTTCACCATGCATTCCAGGAGCCCAGTGCTTTGGCTCCAGAGGTCCCTTCACCTTTCCAATCATTTCAATCACTTGTCAGGCCAGTGATTCCCCATTATTGCCCTTTTTTGTTTTAGAACCCAGGTTAAACAGAGGGGAGAGGACACAGGGTAGAATGACATTGGGTTTGGTGTAGAAAGATCATCATGGCTTCTGCACGGAAGATATGTTGGTACAGCATACAGATAGCTCTTCAGAGTGCAGAGAAGAATAGAAAAGGCTTTTTAACTTTTTTGGGTGATATGGTAATGAGAGCTGTCCTAAATACTCCTTGAAATCAGAAAAAATTAGATCTAGTATAAATTTTTATTCAAATTATCAACATTAAATTTAAAGAATTCCCAGGGATACCAGAGAATACCCTAATTCTGGAACACTGGAATCCAACATTACTTCACATCTGTTGTAAACTTTTTACATCCTAAATTGCAGCTCTCATCTTTCTGACTTCTTTTGTACACTAAGGAATCCAGATATCCAAACACAATAATATAGTGATTGTTTAAGTCATAAATGTTGTGTTCTGGGATGGGGATTTAGCTTATTGGCACAAACTTCAAAGACTCCAGTACTTGTCCCCAAAGACTTGTCCCCAGTACACTTTATAAAGACTTTCATTAATACCAATCACAGCAAGTTGTTTACTGTTAAATTTTCCAATGTATATTCCAAATTCCTAAGGACAGAGATGTTTATCTTCTTAATCCACATAAAGCAGTCTCTGACATATAATCAGTCAATAAATATTTGTAGAAAGGCTACAATGTTAAACCAGACTGGCGATATGGCTCAGTGTGCATGGCAAGCACAGGTTCTGAGCTCGATTCCTGGTAACACACACACACACACACACACACACACACAAGGTTAAACAGTATGCTATGGAGTCAAAAGTAGAAAGTGAGACCAAACACACAATGTCTGACCCTACAGCCCACCTTGTTAGCCCTGCACTGTGTGCCTTGGTCTGACTGGGGTAGTACTAAGATTCAGTGCCACTCTTGCAGTAGCTTGCAAAGTAACACAGGATTTGACTTAGCATGTTCACACACACACCAGCATGAAGAAAGGACTTAGTAAAGTTCTTGAGCAGAGGAATGTTTCAGTACAAAGACATTTCCAAAGGCAAATGTAACTCCTTTGGATTTACCAGTCTGAATGCAAGAGTGAAAATTACAATAGTGAGTTTCAAACTATACTAGTCTGTGTAAAAGTACAAATAGTTTGT
The DNA here is from genome assembly GCA_004027455.1 of Hydrochoerus hydrochaeris. Lineage (NCBI taxonomy): Eukaryota > Metazoa > Chordata > Mammalia > Rodentia > Hydrochaeridae > Hydrochoerus > Hydrochoerus hydrochaeris. Next base: position 11,655 of record PVLA01018100.1, on the reverse strand, counting down.
TGTAAAATGAGAAAACATAACTGAGATTTTTGTGAAACTAAATATATTTAGGTATTAAAATATCTTTAGGCCTGTCTGTAATATTTATAACTTAACTCTCTATAATATTCTCCCCTCTGATAGCTAACTACTATTAGCTATCAGATAACTACTGTTAGACATAGTTATCTGTCTGTAATAGTTAAGAAAGAAGGTGTGTTGGAGACCACTATGAAGTGGCTCTAAGCAGGATTTAAAATTAACTAATTGGCTTTCTATGTCTATCTGTGAGTTTGTCTTAGGCCTAGGCCCCTTGCCTGTCAAAGGGAGCTGATTCATAGTAAGTGAACCTCTATGAATCACGGGTCCTGCCTGAGGCCTGTGAAGCCAGAGATACCTCAAAGGGCAAGATAAGGCCACAGCTGAGGACACCTGGCTCAATCCCAATTAAGTAAAGACTGCAGCTTCAGGCATCTCACTCCTGCAGTCTTACTCCTACCATAAAAGTCATCATGGAGATAAGATGGTTCTCCTTAATTGGCATAATTTACTACTTAGAGAAGTCTTTGAAGTGACTCCCAAGGTCCTGCTCATTTCCCTTGCTTTCCTCAGTATCTCCACTCTTTGGTGGGACCTAATAAATATGGGCAGTCCAGAGAAGCCTTTGTCTTGGCCCTCAGAGTCTCAAACTCAGCAAAAGGGTTTTGATCTTCCTGCAGCCCTAAAATCATACCACTTATCTCATTTATTTAAGCCTTCACCACACACCACTCATTTGGGGGACTGGGGATCTAGGTCAGGACCTGATAAAGGGGCATCTTTTCCATCTAGCTGCTTTGAGCTGAGAGGGGTCCATGTAGGAGAGACTTCAGTTCAGGAACTTTCTCCATAAAGCTAATATAATGGACTTCAGATAGAAGTCATATTGTATTTCAGCAGTTATGAACTCTTTTTTTACAAGGTTTACAAGGTTGATCTGGTGGATATTTGTAAACAAGAGTTTAGCAAATCTGTCATTGCTTCCATCTGTATGATCACATGGAGTTTGGCAGCTTTTAGGCAATAATGAACACAATTTTTGAGAAATTAGTGCATGTATAATCAAAGCAAGTGCATGAGAATGAAAGGCAAGTTGGGAAAGAGCTGAGTCTAGAAATTGCTCTTAAGGGACTAGAATAGCAGTTGTAACCCACTGGGCTCTTAGGCCCCTCTACTGATGGAGTGTGATATTTTTTTCATAAATATTTCCAATTTTAGATATAAGAAGATGAAGTTTGGTGGAGTTTTTTTCGGGGGGGGGTGTACTGGGGATTGAACTCATGACGTCATGCTTGCCTGGCAGGTGCTTGTGCCACTGAGCTAAATTCCTACCCCAGTTTGGTGGTTTTGAAGGACAAGTTTAGCTGAAGAATTTAAAGGTTCTTGTTGAGCTTTTGTAGATTCTACTGCAGTTTTTTTCTTAATGACCCATAACAGTGGTCAGTTACTGTTACAGCTGGAAACTGCCAGAAAGGGTCAGTGATTGGAGTCCATTCTCCCCCCAAACCTTTTTTTTTTAGTCTTTTGGAGACAGAGTTTTGCTATGTAGTTCAGGCTGGTCTTGAACTCACAGCAATCCTTCTGTTTTAGCCTCTCAAGTGCTGGGATTATGGGTGGGTACTGCACCACATCCAACTGAAGCCCCTTTCTATATCTATTCTATTACTTACTATGGCATAATTTTTATACGTCTTTTGGTTATACTTTTCTTTTGGGTGTTTAAGATCAAGTTAAAATGAGACCTTTGTTAGCCAAAATTAACCTCTTGCTGTCTATCAAGGTCAGTTAAGTCTCCTCAGGCATTTATCTTTTTATTTTTGGGTACCAGGGATCGAACTCACAACCTCATGCTTGTCAGGCAGGTGCTTGTGCCGCTGAGCTAAATCCCCAGCCCCATCCTCAGGCATTTCTATAGAGTTATGTATATAGCCTCTTAGTTTTTCTGTCAGTGTTACCTGTGAAGATGGGTCACAGTCTTGCTAGATCATGTTGCCTTCTGTGAAATCATGGGAAACTTTCCCCTTGCTGACCCTCCTTGACACAGTATATGCTTGGTGATTCTTGTCCTCTGGGGTTCAGCAATCCCCCTGCTCAGAAGATTGGGTGACTTCACCACAATTGTAGAATCTTGTGGAAAAGTTTCCCTCACATTTGTTGTTGCCTTTGGAGGGCAAGGACCCAAATACTGGCTGTCCTTTTAGTCTGTTCTAGTTCCAGTCTCTAAATTTTAGTTGTTGAACATCCAGAAGAGAAAGATCATGGCATTAGTATTGTAGTGGGGGTAGTGAATTCTACTACTATAATTTTATCTGGATATGAAGCACTTCAAAATATAAACTATAGCTAAAGGACTGTTACTTCCTATGAACCATAGTTGTTTTAGTAGTTATATCCCTGCAGAATGTAAATAGACAACAGTTATATAGTTTACAAAGAAAACTTGAGATAAAAAAAACCAAGAAATATTTTAGCATGACAAGCATGATGATGTTATTTTGTAACCCACTTAAATGTCTGTCTTAATAGAGAATAGATCATTTAGTCAACATTTCCATCTGATTACAAAATATTAAGGGACACAAAAACTTTCACTTAATTTGTTATTCTTTAATAGGATATCATCTAAGGAGAATGTACTAGCCTATAGCCTATAGCCTATAGATGTATCTTAGAAGTGTATAACGTCTAGCCTTTAACATTAGTGTGTGACATTGTTCAGACAGGTTGGTGCCTAGTATCCCTAAGTGTAGTGACACATATAATGTACACATTGTATAAGTTTATTTTTTAAAAAAATGCTATCATTGAGGGTGCTGGGAAACCAAGTAGCCAGCTTGCTGCCCTGGTAAGTGGCTGTGGCCTGGAAAGCCGCGGCCACCTTGGGGTGGGAACCATCAGCATCTTCTGAGATCAGCACTATGTTGGAACTTCGGGTGCTGGGAAACCAAGCAGTCAGCTTGCCACCCTGGTAAGTGGCTGTGGCCTGGCAAGCCGTGGCCGCCCCAGGGTGAGAACCATCAGTGTCTCCTGAGATCTGCGCCATGTTAGAATTTAGGGTGCTGGGAAAACAAGCAGCCAGCTCACTGCCCTGGTAAGTGGCTGTGGCCTGGCAAGCCATGGCTGCCCCAGGGTGAGAACATCAGTGTCTCCTGAGATCTGCGCCATGTTGGAACTTAGGGCACTGGGAAACCAACAACCAGCACACCTCCAGGTAAGCAGCTGTGAGCCTACCAGCGCACGGGCTGAGAATCAAACATCCACACCCCTCTCCATTAGCAAGTGGGAGCCAGAGATCTGAGCATCTCTTGCGAGGTTGACTATATGCAATACAGCAAATAAAGGGGATTTCCTTTTTCTATCTCTTTGAAGGCAAATATTTTTATCACTGTTTTGCTTTGTTCTGATTAATGGTATTGCTCTATTCAATATTCTGTTTTGATAAGTTCTATAATGTTCTGTATTTCCTTTGAGTTTGCTATACCTGATTGAAAGAACAACTACTGTGACAAAAACAAGATATACTATTGTACCTATTAATGTTATCCTAGTAACCTGCTGTGAAGTTCTGTACAAATTTCACTACTGTCTCAATTGGCTTTGTTCCATCTTATTCTGTTGTATTTTACTACCCTCAAAATAAAATAAATAAATAAAATTTTTTAAAAAGAGGAAAGACAGGCCAGGGATGTAGCTCAGTGGCACAGCACCTGCCTGGCAAGTGCAAGGTCTTGATTTCCATTCCTGGTACCAAAAACAAACAAACAAACAAACAAACACAAAGCAAAACAGTAAAGACAATCCATCCACATAATCAGAGAAAATATTTACAAATTGCATATCAAATATGAAATTAATATCCATGATACATAAAGAACTCTTCTAGTAGAGAACAGCGGTATAATCCCAGGTACTCCAGAAGCTGAGGCAAGAGCATTTACAAATTTGAGGCCCACCTCAAAGTAAAAAATACAAAAATAAAGGGATGAGAAAAAAACATACTTCACTATGGGGATGTTATAAGAATTAAATAATTAGACATGTACAAAACATCCATAACAGATCCTAGACAATGACAAAGGCTCGATAAATGTTAGCATATTTTCATCATTATTTTATTAGTTGATATAGAAAAGAAAGAAACTAAAGTGAGCTACAATAGTCAAACATTTCACAAAGCACCTGACAGATCAAACTGTTGGATGACAAAGAGAAAGAAAAATAATGTGCAAAAAGAATGATGACATTAAACACTTGAGAATTCACCTTCTCCTCTGTTGGTGGCATTGTAGACTCGTGAAACCACTGTGGAAATCAGCGTGGAGATTCTTCAAAAACTATGACTGGAAGTCCCATTTGACCTAGCCATTCTCTTGCTGGGTGTTTTCTCAGAAGAATTAAAAACACCGTACCACAGCAATATATGTGTACCCATGTTTTTAGCAGCACAACTTGTAAAGCCAAATCTTAGAAACAAGCCAAATGCCAGTCAATGGATTAAAAAAAAAAAAGATGTGGTCTTTTTTATACAGTTAAATACTATTCAGCCCTAAAGAAGAATAAACTTGAAACTTTTATAGGTAAATGGATGCAACGCAAAACCATACTTGTAAGTGAAATAGATCTGATGCATATGTATAAACATCATATTGTCTACCTAGTATGAGAAGCTGAAAGAGTAAGATCCAAAATGTACAGCAGATACTATAAAATGGGAAGAAAATTCAAAAGGAAAGAGAAACTGGGATGGGGGAATAGAGAAAAGGAAGGGAAAGGCAAAAAAATATACATATATATGACAGTTAAGATAGTTATACTGCTAATTTCTCTTAGTTCATTGAGAAGAAAGCTTTGTGCTAATATTGTTTGGACAATTAAATGTCGATATCTTGCACTCTGAGTAACTAATTTAAAGATAACAATATGAAATGTATCCTATTATCTTGTTTTGATTTTTTTCTCTTTAAAATAAAAAGACTTCAGGCCTGGGATTTAGCTCAGTGGCATAAGCACCTGCCTAGCAAGCACAAGTTTGTGAGTTTGATCCCTGGTTAAAAAAAAAAAGCTATTATTTGATGATCTCATGCTGGTTTGACATGTACCTCTTATCACATGTAGCTGGAATGCAACAGAAAGGCAGTTATCTGAGTCTAAAAGAGGTTATCACTATAAACAATTCTGGTTTTATATCTTAGAAGACTTGTATACCCAGAAGGCATGAATACAGTTACTATACCATGAGATTAGCAATAATGACAGAAGCTCTTTTTTTGTCAATTTAGTTTTATATCAAGAACATCTTTTAATGAAATCTCTTTGTTTTTAACCACAGGAAACTTAGCCTTTTGATGATGACTAGTGTAAACATATCACAGTAATATGTTTAACAATGTTTATTGGGGTGTGTCTCCCTTAAGACTATGGAAATTATTGGAGTTCCATTAGTGAACAAAGCCTAAAAGAAAATATTTCCAGGTAGCTATTCTTTTATTCACTAAGGGAAACCCTGTCCAGCAATTTTTTAAGATTAAAGTGTCCCAATTTAATTATCTTAACAAATTTTTGATGACCTGTGAGAACCAAATCCTAACAATTAACACATTATTCTTTAATAATGAAAGATTTCTGAGTTATTGTACACAGACAACAATCTGTCTTGCATTTTTTTTTTTTTTTTGGTACCGGGGATTGAACTCATGACCTCACATTTGTCAGGCAGGCACTTACACTGCTGAGCTAAACCCCCAGCCCATATGTACTGCATTTGTAAAACCAGTCTTGATATCATTTTGATTAGCTGGCAAATTGGGTGGATGCATGTCCTTAACTAATGGCATTTATCTTCAAGCCAACTTAAGTTACTGACAAATATTTTAAAAATCTGAAAAGGCAAAAAAAAAAAATCTCTCACTTCAAACAAAATAGCTGGTTACAGATTGGACAGATGGACAAACATGCATAAGACAATTTGTTTATAAAACAAGAGTGCACTAGGATGTATTTGGCCAAGTTGAATTATAATAACTCTTTTACAGTTTTAAATATATGAATAGTCATATATATATATATATATTTTTTTTTTTTTTCTTGGTACCAGGGATTGAACTCATGACCTCATGCTTGCCAGGCAGGTGCTATAAACAATTCTGGTTTTATATCTGCTGAGCTAAATCCCCAGCCCCAGAATTTTTTTTGTAGCTCGAGTAACAAGGATCTCTTGTAATAAGAATCAGAAGGAATAAAACCATTTTACACCTGTGAAAGCAAAGAAAGTTTTTAACACAGGCCCTAGGCTGATGGCTTATCTGATTGGAATATCCTGCTACATAGGCTTCTCATTGTTGTTTTGATAGCCAGATGTCTGGAGGGACTAGTAAAAGTTAAAACTGCAGTTAGACTCATAAGTTTCCCTAGGAATATTTTGTTCTATCAATAAACTTATCTGTGTCATAAAAATTGGCCCATTTTCCCTGTGCTATAAGCCAGTCAGCATTATTCTTGAGGGAAGAGGCAAGACAGTTAATCTCAAGCTCTGCCTAAGGACTGAAAGGCAGATGAATTTCAACTAAAACTTTACATTTATTCTTTGAGAGTTCTGGATTAAACATAGACTAGTTTTTTAGAATATGGCCTAGAGATAAGTAAAAGTCAGTTTTACTCTGGAAGTGTCCCAGGGACAGAAACTCACCATTCTGGAAACTTGGTCCTAAAACCAAGACACAAAGAAGAGTATTACCCTGGACCAAATACTGTTGTAAACTGTGTTATTTCTTAGGCAAGACAGTGGAGAAGGGAGAGAAGAGTGACTCTGAGTATGGCACAAGAACTAAATCCTAGCCATCTCAGCTGCAGAAAGACAATTAAGATCAAGAGCTTTCCCAGGATATGTCTCTAATCCTTAGCAAAACATGCCTCCAGAGACAAAAGCTATGATTTGACTGCAACTGAACTGCTAAACAGAAAATTAAACCAATAATCAAAGAACCTGAGGCCTTTGTGAGAAGATGGTGGATCCACAGGTAGCACAGTAAGTGTCTCTCTGAGAGAAACAGTTCAGTCGTTAGAATTTACCACCATGGAGAAGACTGGATGAAAGGAGAGGGATTCTTATGACTCAGGAAAAAACTAAGGAAAAAGAAAAAGAAAGAAAAGAAAAACGTGGATGGAAGGCTGGGGCCAGATGCACTCTCACTGGAGATGGTCACGTGCTGTGCTGGGTGCCTTGGAGCCAGACGACTTGCAGTCATGCTGAAGTCACATTCACAAAGAGGTTGGGGGTTGGTGAGCTCGAGGCCCTCGGTGGGAGGACATGGCGCAATGGAGAATGGAGCCAGTATGGAGATCTGCACTGACCTGAGGTGAGTGCTCAGAATTTGGTCTTCCCATGGAAAGGTGTGACTGGCCGGACAACATATTGGAATTGGGCAGGATGGGCCTGAACCTGGAACCACAGTGGCTTCAGATGGCCGCTCCTGGCCCAGAGCAGATTGGTGGGATCTTCTTGGGTTGGGTTACGCCCCTGGTCAGGACTCAATGGCTAGGGATGAAATTGCCCCTGGAACTGTCCCGAACCAGTTCTGTCTGTGCAGTGCACACTAACGTGGTGAAGGTACCCGCTGATTGACTGGCTCAGAGGAGAGGGGCCAGCCTACACTTCCCCTGCTTGCACCTCAGTGATCAACAGCCAACTGCAGCGGGCAGCAATCCCTAGCCAGCATGCTTCAGAAGAACTGTAACCAATATGGAAAGGGGCTGGGACCTCCACCATACATCTCTCTGGAAGAAACTAGAAACATGACAAGAGAAAGAAACAAGAAAAAGCCTCCAGCCACCAACCCAGGGAAAATGGGTCCAGGAGAGGTAAATACAGAAGAGATCAAGGGCAGCAAACATGCAATATCAGACAAGGCATCAGCTTACATAAAGAAATATCTTCATGACATTATAGAAGAACTCAAAACTGAAATAATAATACAAGTAAAGCAAGATATAAGAGATTAATAAAAGAAATGATAAGCACTTCTCAAGAAGACACAGATGGAAGAATGGAGGAACACAGAAAAAAGAGAGAAATCTTTGATGAAGAATGTATAAGCTTCTTTCTTTTTTTTTTTTCCTTCAGTACCGGGGATCGAACTTATGACCTTGCATTTGCCAGGCAGGCACTTGTGACACTGAGCTGGTTTAAACCCCTAGCCCTTGATGAAGAATATAAAAAAATCTAGAATACATGAAACAGATTCAAAGAGATTACCAGGAAATTAAAAATGCCATTGAAAGCTGGCAAAATTGCTTGAAAGAAACTAAAGATTGATTATTAAAACTTGAAAGCAGGTTTGCAATGTGTGATCACAAAAGGAAAGATCTCTTAAAAACAAGGAAACAGGCAGTAACCATAAAAAGGCTAGAAGATGACAAGAGGATCTATAACTTAAGAATAAAAAATGTGAGTGAACATGAAACACAAAGGCCATTCACAGAAATAATTAAGGAAAACTTCCCAAGCACAAGAAAAGGAAATGATATTCAGATGTATGAGGCATACAGAACTCCAGCCAGCTACAACCAAAATAGATCTACACCCAGAGATATAATAATCAAGATCTCAGAAATTCATCACAGGAATAGAATATTAAAATCCAGAAAAAAGAAACAGATCACCTATAAAGGAAAACCCATCAAAATTGACAGACTTCTCGATACAAACCATCAAATCAAGAAGAGCTTGGAGTGAAGTATTTCAAGCCCTGAAAGAAAATAACCTCCAACCCAGATTGATGTACCCTGCAAAACTGTCTCTCAAAATTAATGGAGAAACAAGATGCTTCCATGACAAAGAGGAACTGGGGGAGTTCATGACCACCAATCCAACCCTACAAAAAATACTGAAGGACATTCTAGAGAGAAAAAAAAAACACTAGGATTTCAGGAACAGTGGCAGAGAGTGGAATGAAGGAGAAACGTAGACAACCAATGGCAGAAAAATAGCATAACAGAAATGAGGCAGAAAAGGTTTGGCTATAATTTCTAACATAGATGGCCTTGATACACTAACAAAAAGAAACACAGGCAGAGTAGATCAGGAGAGTCCATCGAGGTGCTCTGCATCGGAAATATAATTAACCTGAAAGGTTTATGGACCAAAAGTCAACTATGAGAAAACAATGCTCTGTGTGACAGGGAACCAGAGAGAAATAGGGGCAGCTTGTCCAGTAGCTGCAGATTGGTTGGAAAGACATGACACTTTTGTGCAGTATAGAACTACTCAGTTATAACAAAGGAAAACCCTGAGGCTTTTTCAGGTAAAGGAGTACAACTTTAAGAGCAAGCTCAGGGGTAAAAAGGTTCAGAACCACTTAGGTAAATAGTGGGTTGCCCCCCTAATCTAAAAGCTAAAGGAGTTAGTGGGACCCAAAATGTATAATGCACCCTGTGAAAGTGAAAGGAGAGGAAGTGTCTAAAAAAGGAAGGCAGAGGACATTGTTAATAGTGTATCAGTATTTAAAATCCACATTATTTTCATCACTGTTTAGTTTGATTATATTCTGTTCTAGTCTATCTACTTGTACTAGATTTGAGGGCACAGACAGCATCCTTAATTTCCTATTTACTTAATCTGAAGCCCTGTATAACTTACAATGTCTTATTATGACTGATCTTATTTGAATCTGCTTTGTTAGATTGCTGTTTAGACCGATTTTATTTGAATCTGTTATGTTTGATAGTATCAAGTCTGAGAGTAGAGGCAACTACTCTGAAGACAAGAAGATTCACTAGGATAACCATTCTGGTCTATTACCTGCTTTTGAAGTCTTATAATGTCTCCAAGTTTTGTTTTTATTAATATTGTTATGTACTTCTGTGTTCAATTATACTATGCTTGATGATACAATTCTATTGAAGATAATGAGACATCATAGTAACTATTGTAGATTACCATGTTTTGTAGTTTCATATGACTTTTTTGTTTCATGTTTTTCTAGGAATTTTTTGTTTTGTCTTGTTTTTCCCTCTAATACAGAAAGGATAGGTATACAAGTAGACTCATCCATGTGTAGAACTTCTAAACAGTTTATAAGAAGTGATTATATAATGTATGATGAAATGACTATCTTGAAAAAAAAAAGACAATAAAGTACCCAGTGCTGATTCCATAGTATCATGATGTAAAATCCAGCAATACTATTATTCTTTGTTCAGAGTGATTTTAGTCTTGTTTTGTTTAATTTCAACATATGTGAAGGTATGGACAGCTATTTTGAAGAGAATGAGAGACACTATGGCAGCCATTGTTGACTTCCTTATTGTCTGGTCTTGAAGATCTAAAATGCCTTTATCATCCTGTTCTGACCCGTTTTATACTATTTTGTTTTGTATGAATTTACTGTATGTGAAGCTATGGACAACTATTTGGAAGAAAACGAGAGACAGTATGTAGGGAGCAGCATGATAGCTTCATGGCTGCCGCTCCATCTCTCCCTCCTGTGGGTGTCCAGTGCGTCGGCTTACATTTCCCAGGATCCTCTCGCCCCACCCAGGAAATGACAGCGACCCATCCGTAACTTCCTGCCCCCCCTTCTTTTTAAGCCAGGAGCATTGTTCAATAAAACGAGGTTTGATTGGGAAACTCCAACTTGCCTCCGTCTCTCTCTCTTCACCCTGCCCCCGCCCCGTTTTCCTTCCTCTAGGGGAAAACTCACGCATTGGTCCGCAGGCCGGATCAAGTGGCGCCCAGCGTGGAGCCCCAATACGAGGAGGTCAACGAAGGATCGTTCACAGAGGAAAAGCCGTGGCCACAGTAACTGGGGGACTCCGTCCCTGTGATCTGTACAGACGACTGCCTGACGTCTCATCTGAATCACGGTAAGTGAACGTAATCAGCATGGGTCAAGCGTTAAGTGAACACGAATTGTTCATTGCTGGCCTTAGTAAGGCCCTCAAAGCGAGAGAGATAAGGGTTAAAACAAAAGATTTATTAAACTTGCCCCTGGTTCCCTCCGGAGGGTTCCATTGATACTAAAAGATGGGAAACATTAGGAAATGCTTTAAAATACTACTATAGAGTTTTTTGGTCCCAAAGGGGACAGGAGAAAAGTCCCGATGACCTCTTTTGCATGTTGGACCTTAATTTCTGAGCTGCTAACCCAACATCATGCAGATCCCCAAATTAACAAAATGCTTACTCAAGGTGAGGCTGCACTACGCTCCTCCCGCAATCCTACCCCAAAGCCGCCCTCAGACATGTCCAGTGTGCCCAGTCGTCCCGGTTCTGTAATTCTTGATAGTAAAGAGCTGCTTCAAGATGGCGACTTGCCACTACTTCCTTTGTCTGGGACACACGAGGACATTCAAAATGGCGCTGCCCTGTTTGAAATTCAAAATGGCGCCGCCCTTTTTGACACTCAAAATGGCGCCACCGGCCCCGTAGGACCCATACGCCTTTCACAGTAACTACTTTAAAGGAATTAAAAACAGCAATCACTCAATACGGCCCCATAGCTACCTTCACCCTTGCTGTCCTAGATTCCATGACACAGGGTTGGATTATACCAAATGAGTGGAAAGATTTAGCTAAAGCCTCTCTATCTGGAGGCCACTATTTACTTTGGAAATCTGAATTCAAGGACCAATGTGAACTTA
>PVLA01018099.1:0-15451 GCA_004027455.1 Hydrochoerus hydrochaeris | reverse complement strand
TATAATTGAATATAGCAGTACATAACAATATTAGTAAAAATTAAACATTGTAGACAGTATAACACTTCAAAGGCAGGTAATAATCAAACCAGAGTGGATATTCTAGTGGATCTTGTCATCTTAAGTGCAGTTGCCTATACTCTCAGACTTGATACTATCAATCATAACAGCTTTGAATAAAATCTATCAATACAAAACAACAATCTAAAAAACCAGATTTGATTATGATCAGTCATGGTAAAACTGCGTAGGTTTTACAGAGCTTTAGATTAAGTTAATAGAAAACTAAAGATGATTACTGTACTATATCCTGTTATTTTTGGGATTACTGTCTGTGACCTCAAATGTAGTACAGGTAGAATGACTGGAACAGAATATAATACATCTAAGCAGAGTAGTGTGAGTAATGTGGGTTTTAAATCCTGGTTCACTACTAACAATATAGTGTATCAAAGCCATCTATGTTAGAGATTCTAGTCATCCTTCTGTGCCTCATTTCTGCTATCCTATTTTTCTGCCTTTGTCTAGTTTTCTCCTTCATTCTACTGCCTGCTCTGCTCATTGAGGCCTTTCTGCCACTGTTCCTAAAATCCTAGTATTTTTTTTTCTCTCTCTAGAATGTCCTTCAATATTCTCTGTAGGGTTGGAATGGTGTTCACAGACTCCCCCAGTTCCTCTTTGTCATGGAAGCATCTTGTTTCTCCATTAATTTCTAGTGACAGTTTTGCAGGATACATCAATCTGGGCTGGAGGTTATTTTCTTTTAGGGCTTGGTAGACTTCGCTCCAAGCTCCTCTTGATCTGATGGCCTGTGTCGAGAAGTCAGCCGTGATCCTGAAGAGCTTACCTTTAAAGGTAATCTGTTTCTTTTCTCTGATGGCTTTTAATATTCTGTTTTTATATTGAATTTCTGGTATCTTGATTATTGTATGTCTGGGTATAGATCTGTTTTGGTTGTAAGTGGCTGGAGTTCTCTATGCCTCACATAATTGAATGTCATTTTCTTTTCCCATGTTTGGGAAGTTTTCCTTAATTATTTCCATGAATAACCTTTGTAATTCACCTGTATGTATTGCTGCTTCTTCATTCACATTTCTTATTCTTAAATTGTAGATTCTCTTGTCATCTTCTAGCCTTTGTATTGTTACTGCCTGTTTCCTTGTTATTTTTAAGAGATCATTCCTTTCATGATCACACTTGCAAACTTGTCTTCAAGTTTTGATAGTCTATCCTTAGTTTCTTTTAAGGAGTTTTGCCAGCTTTCAATGGAGTTTTTAATTTCCTGGTAGTCTCTTTGAATCTGCTTCATGTATTCTATATTTTCCTTATATTCTTAATCAAATGTTTCTCTCCTTTTTTGTGTGTTCCTCCCTTCTTCCATCTGTATCTTCCTGAGAGATGCTCCCTGAGAGCATTTCTTTTATTACTTTACTCATATCTTGCTTTACCTGATTTAATATTTCAGTTTTGAGCTCATCTACAAAGGTCCTGATGATAGCTCTTAATGTCCACTGAAGCCATGTCTGATGTTGTGTGTTTGCCACCCTCAGTTTCCCTTGTTTTTCCGTCTCCTGGATCAGTGCTCTCATGGTTCTGGGCTGGGGGCCTCCTCTTGCCTCTGTCTCCTGTCATGGTCCCAGCTTCCTGCATGCAGGTGTACAGTGCAGGCCCCAATCCCCTTCCCTGTTGGCCACGGTTCCTCTGAAGCACACTGCCAAGTGACCTCCAACCTCTCCTGCCTGCCCGCCCCTCCCCACCGGGCCAGACAAACATCAGGGTCCTTCACCTGGTTAGTGCGTGCTAGGTGCAGGGAATCGATTTGGGACAGCTCATTGGGTACCGGCCAGGGGTGTGGCCTGGTCCAAGCAAATCTCATGAATCTGCGATGGGGAGGGAGCAACCAACTGAAGTCAATGTCACTCCCAGTTCAGGCTCCTCCTGCCTGATTCCAACATGTCACCCATTTGGTCGCGCCCTCCCCGTGGTGGGGGGGTCTCATTCCCAGCACCGACCGTGGACCAATGAAGGTCCCTTTGCTGGCTCAGCTCTCTGTTGGGCTCACCAACCCCTGACTTCAGTGCTGCTATGGTTCCTGTGAGTGGTGGCGGGAACAGAGTTTGGCGACTCTACCAGCCAGCGCAGATTCAGGCCTGCAAACTTGGCAGGTCACAGCAAAAACGCTGTGTCCCATAATTTTTGGCTGTTCCAGTTGTAGTCCCAACATGTTTGACGAGCTTTTTTACATTTTAATTTCTTCCCGTGTCAAGAGGATCCATCTCCTTCTGTCTGGATTTCTCAAGGATGTTTTATTCTAGCATATGAATTGTTTCTCCCAGGAGGCTCTGTATTTTGTTGCTCACTGATCAGCCATCTTGACTTCTCTGATAGTCTGCTTTGTATTGTTTAATTTCAATAGAAATGAAGATATGGACAGCTATTTTGAAGAGAATGAGAGACATTATGGCAGCCATTATTGATTTTCCCTATTGTTTTGAAGGCCTATATATCACTCTGTTCTGATCAGTTTTATACTATTGTGTTGTATATGAATTCATTGTGTGTGACAATATGGACAACTATTTGGAAGAAAACAAGAGACAATATGATAGACAGTGAAGATCTCCTGTTGTCTTGCTTTGAAATCTGTGATACTTACATTGTTTTCTTCTGATTTGCTTTGTTCTGTTTTGTTATGTTTAGTTTTACTCTCTTTAAAATAAAATAAAAAGAATTTGTTTCTCTAGATGTTTAAAACTATTGTTAACTCATAATAACTGAAAGTGTGACCCAACAAATAAGAGAAATATATAAAACTGAGCAGCATCTCATTTACATGAGACCTTAGTATATAATGAGTAGTATGAAGATCAATAGATAAAGAGAAAATTACTTGATAAACAGGGCCAGGATAATTAAAAAACAGAACCTGACCTGTCAATATTAATAAAAATAAAATAAAGGTAAATAAAAGACCAGAATTTATATAAAAGTAGTATTTTAAAAATTTGTAAATATACATGAATCAAATTAAAGAATGATTTCAAAGAATAAAGGAAGTTAAGAAATCTTTAAAAAGAGAAACACAGGTCAAAATCATAAAAGTAGTTCTTACAATATACAGAAAATTTAAATAAAACTGCCACATATCTGACATAAGTTCTATGTAAAGCATAGACTAACATATGTACTCCAAAGAACAAAACAATAAATTCAAAGGCAAGTCCTTAAATGACTTAAACAATTTACAATTTACAGAATAAAAAATACACCCAAAGAAAGGAAAGTTAAATAGGAAAAAAATCTACACATTTGCCAAATTTATGTAAAACAGCAATTTTCAATACAGTCCAGGGTGTCGCCACATTGTATCAATGGAAAAAAATGTGCCTTGGAAGAATTTATTTGAAATGCAACACAGCAAGGTCTATTAGTAGGTTTTAAAAATCATCGGTCCAGAAATGTATTCTACATAAATAAAAAGAAACTTAAAGTAAATAGAAAGATATTCTTCAGAGCATTATTAATTTTGCTTGCAAAAGGAAAGGATGAATAACATTAGTGGAATAAATGAATAGAATGGAATACTATACAACCATTAAAAGAATATTTTGGAAGACTAATTAGATGACAAAATTCTGGTATTATTTAAAATGTGACATAAAATTAATAAACACTAACACAACATGGTGGAATAGAGTATTACATAAGGAAGTAAAGAAAAACAGGAAGGAGGAAAAAGGAAGGAAAAAAGAAACAAAGAGGAAGAGAAGAGAATATTAACAAGAAGATGTCTGAGGAAGAAGCATCCAAATGTCCCTCATGATTATTATCTCTGTGCAGTGAGACATTCTGTTTTTTTATTTTCTCTTTTATCTTTCTGCATTTTTGCAGAATCCCTACTGTGACCATATATCATTTTTATAACTTGGAAAAACAGTCATTTTTAAAAAGGAATCATGCCGTATCCCTGTCAGTTCAAAGAATTGGACCTGAAAATATCTGTGGGCAAAGGGAGATAAAATAATGAGTGTTGGCCATATTCCCGGGGGTGGCTTAATTAATTTGGTGGGAGAGGAGCAGTGACTTTTGAATTCGCCACCAACAAGAGTAAAATGTTTCCTTTTGCATACTGGAGACCCATCACTGGGCTGAAGCAAAGGAAAATTTGATGATGTCAGGTCATTGATATTTCTGAAAATAGTTTAAAAGTTAATAAGAGTTATTTCTTGATCCTATCTATCTTGACAAGCATAATACACTCCTACTACAGTCTTGGTAAATTTTTGCTCATACAGGAACAAAGCAATCTCCATCTGTCTTTCACACACCCAGACTATGGCATACATAGATTTTCTTCTTATTCCTAACTAGGAAGTATGAAAGTATTTCCATGGGGTTACCTTATCCCTCTATTTAAAAAACTTAAAGAAAATATACTTGTTTTCTAGGGTGAGTTTTCAAGCCTGAAGATATTGCAATCTCATCCTCTTTACTGTTTTCAGCCTGCTTATTAACACTTCCATTCAAATGCTATGGAATAGGAAGCTTGGGTTGATTATGTTTGCTTTTCTGCTAAAACCCATAGCTGGAAAATGAAGTTAGTAAAGATGCTCCAACCTGAATTTAGGAATTCTGTTTGCAAAAATAGAATTTCTAGCACAGAATGGAGGGCAGAGATTGAATATAAGCATGTACTTCCAGCACCTTGCACATCAGGCTGTATATATGCTGGAAGAGCAAATTAACAAATAAAAATAAATTATTTCCTTTATCCATGACATTCCTTTTACCCAAACTGGTAATTTATACATAGGAGATAATCAGAATGCATAATAGTGTAGATCATATATGTCAAGTGATAAATTTTAGTCACCTTTAAGTGGCTTACTACTTGAGTTAAAAAAACAAAAAAGCCCCCTTGTTAAAGAAATTAAAGAAACAAGCTGCTATATTTAAATGCACACATGTCACTAGGATAAAAATACATGTAGTAGTATCTAGACCACTTTATAAATATTCTTAAAAGTTACCTGTTTCTTGTATTCTCTTCAGGTATAATCAGAATTGCTATTATCTATTATTAGGAGACTATATTATGGTGTGTCATTAGCCAAATTCTGACATTTTTAACCCTTACAAAAACCCCACAACAAGGCATTTACTCATATTAAAGAGTATGGTTTTATTTTTAATCTAATTTTAGTTCAATGTCTACTTCACAAATGCAACATGCATTGCGTTGCTTGCCATTTTACAAACACTATTCTTTTAACATAGATTAGTCCAGGTTTGATGTATCTAAGGAAAAATTTCATCAGCCTAAATATTCATTTGACTTGTTTTCTGTAGACTGGGTTTGAAGTTAAGAATAAGATGGCATCGGGGCTACGAATATTTCCTTGAGTTCTTAATTTTTAAATTTCAAAAGAAATGGCAATGGCCTCTGCAAAGTCCATTCCTTTTGACAGAATGAAAATAGGACGGGGCTAACAGACATTTTGAAAGTTTTCCCTGGTACAGCACAATGTTACATGTGATCAATAGATCCTCATGCTTTGATATGTTACAGCGGGAACTTCTGGGAATGACTTACTGGGTTGTACATCTGATTGAACAACTGCTCAGCTTGCTACATTGCAAAGTTGGGCAGGCATTGAAGCACATACAGGGAAAGAAGGAAAGATCCAGAAAAACAGCATTAGCTCAACAAATCCAGTGCATTCGCACAGACAAACTGGTTGTTAAAAAAAGAAAAAAATTCAGTTTCTAAACATTCCACAGTGAACGTGAGATGCTCTAGGGAAATACAAATGTTGACTTTGGCTCCTAAAACAGAATAGCTGGAATAAGAAATTTAAGGTTTGTGTTACTTTCCCTTTCTCAAGTTAAATAACCCATGAAATAAAGAAAGCTGTCTCCTTTTGATGATACATGAAGTGCTGGTCTCCAGCAATGAATCAGAAGTACTTTTGGCCAACCCTACAATTTATTTCCTGAACTTTAAAGAAGGTAATAATAAAAGATTAATTAAATTTTATAACTGAATTCATAGTTCTTTTATATTAACACAAGCCTGAATATCCTATTCAGTTGAACTCCAGAAAATTATCAATTAGAAAATTGCAGATTAACAGTAGCAAAATATCAGTAAGCAAAATACTATCAGATTAAGTTAAACAGGAAAATAATTTAAGTCAGTAATAGATTAAAGGGAATCATGATGCAGTACTGTCTTTTGCCCAACACTAGTTTTGACTATTATTTCAGAATTAATTTCAAAAATATAATTTCAAACAAATTCTACGACTTTAGAATTTAGAATTCTATGACTTTAGAATTTAGAATTCTATGACTTTGGAATCCTGTCAATTTTATGTAGAGAAAATTAAATGGCTATGGATTTAAATGTACTACTTACTATTATTTTAAATAGTAACTTCAAGTTGTATTTCTTAAATACTTGCACTATCAGCTTGGGGCTCAACATCAAGGTATAAAAGGTGACATACTATACTATAAGAACTGCTACTTTGTGCTGAATGCCTTTTTAAGAGCCAAGATTCCTGCTCCTCTGATTGCATAAAGTTAATGATTTTTTTTATTCTTTAAAAAGCTTTTTCTTCAAGCATGACATTAATTGGAAAATTACTAAACAGCATAAATCATAACATTTTGAATTGTTATTGCTTCTCACCTGACTTCCAATCAGACAGGCTAACTGATTTTTATATCTGGAACCTAAAAAAACTATTCAGAAAGACAATATGTCTACACATGCATTTGATCTCAATCCTGGAGGCAAATAACTGATGAATGCATTGAATTACAAAGCACATTCATAACTAGTTGATATAGATAGATATTTAAATAGATAGATAGATAGATAGATAGATAGATAGATAGATAGATAGATAGATAATTTGGATAGCATTATTTGGATAGCATATATATATATATATATATATATATATTATTTGGATAGAATTATTTAAGAAGGTTTAATAATAACAAGAATTTCCTTAAAAATGAGTATCTGACTGCATTGTTTTTAAGAATTAGAATGTAATGTGTAAAGAAAAGTTTTTCTACCTATAGCCATTTTTTACCATAAGATATTTGAAGAAGTCTTAAATTTAACCACATAGCTAAGGGTTAAAATTGTGTCTGTGTGAATGTGTATACAAACTTATACGTAAAATTTCAGTTTACCAATGATCAAGCATCAAGAGACAAAAACAAAAATCTCATTGGAATTTTAGTATCATTGAAAAACAGATTTCTAAACACATCTATGATGTTGTATGATTTTATGGCAAAAAAAAAGATTAGCTACAAACAAATTTTAAGTAAAATTCCAGTGGGACTTCCTGATGTATTTGTGATATAGTAAAACTATTATGTTTCAGCTTTCATTTAGTGAAACTTTTTATTTTACTCATAGGTCACATACCCTTTTATTTAAAAGGAAGTCCAGACACTCTTTAAGATTTTATAGCTTATTTTTCCATGTTAATGATGTCTTTATATGCATTTGATACACTGTTGGCTTATATTTAGATCTCAATTTTTTGTTCGGTTTTTTTTTTTTTTTGGTGGTATTGGGGATCAAACTCATGATTATGTGCTCGCCAGGCAGGCACTTATGCCACCGAGCTAAATCCCCAGCCCTTAGATCTAATTTTTTTTAAGTTAATGGGTAGTCGAGGTTTTTACAAAACTATTTATTAGCAGAAATTAAACAGTATTGAAAAAATATTTTAAACTCTTGAATTTAGTTAATGGTAAACAACCAAAAATAACAGAATAGTATTTGCAGGTCAGGCATACAATATTTAAATTATCACTACCTTATTAAAGCTCACTGCTCTATGCATTTAGGAGACAGTGTAAACAGATTATATAATTACTTAGAAATAAGTTATCTTTTCATAAGTTAAATAGTTCCTTTATAGTAAAACAACTATATTACTTTTCATAATGTAGAACATTAAAATGTTGTCAGGAATAATGTTAAAATAGTAACATTAGGACTTGGCCTGTGAACTTCCGTAAATGTGTCCATCTGAGAGATGAAGCAAAATACACATGGAAGGTGATCTCTTGGGCAAACCACAGCTATGGTGAAACTATACATGATAATTTATTAAACTAATCAAGACATGTACATGAAAACTACAAAAAGGTGACAATATGTGAGCCTCTTCCTTTTTAATTATTTAAGAATTTAAAAGTCCATAGATGAGTGGCATTAAAAAGGAGGGTGTGGAGTATGTATCTACAAAAATCACAAATGATTTACATGTAATATGATTTCCATGACAGCTCATCAGAACTGATAGAGGGTGTCTCTCCAGCTCAGTTCTATTTGACCTTCCTCCATATTCAATATTTTGCACATGAACTGAGACAGTGCAAAGGACCATCAAGGGAGGCAGTAAATATCTCTCTGTTACAAATTTATCTTCAAGTCTTTCTTATGATCACTAAACTGTTTAATTAAATAAAAGGTATCTTTAGTAAATCAATGTCTTGATATGTATATACATGCATACCATATTGCAGAACTCATTTTTATATGTGTCAAGAATGTATCCCATGTACCCTAATATGTAAATAGCCAAGTCAATCTCCTTTAAACATCCTCGAATAGATGACTTAAACTCTTAATTTGCTTTTCAAGATTTCTAGTTAACTAAATATTGCTTAAAATAAGGGAGATGTTGAGTGGACTATTATATATTTTCCAATCTAGACAACTCTTTTGCATTTTGTTATTTATATTGTACTATGTAAGTCTGTATACTTGGTTAGTGTGGAATTTCTCATGACAATTTCCAAAAATTCCCTATAAAATGAGCAGAAAGTAGTCATATTTAAGTTAAATATTGCATCACACAACATTAAAGTTTAATATATCCAGAATAATTCATCCACAGACATACAATTCCTTCACATCCCTGACCATTCATGTCATTTATTTTCATAATATAGCTAATAAATACCCATTCTATTGTTTTAGAAATTATAGAAATTTTTGTATGCCTTATTTGAATATTTATATTCTTAATCTCTTTTGAGTAAGTTTAAAGTTTTCAAAGGGAAACAAAATGTTTAAACTCATGATGTTATGAGTTTTACGTGAACAATGAGTGCAGACATACCGAACAACACAGGGAGTCAAAGGAACAATGCATGACTGGAAATGCACTCCACAGAAATGTTCAGGGAAGAGAAAGCACTGCAATGCCACAATAGAACGATCTTGCTTTCTTTTCCAAAGCTTTCTAAATGGAACAAGCTTTCTTAAGATAGTAAGGCCATTTTTTTGGTCAAATATAAATAGTTATTCTACAGATATGTTAGGAACTTGACTTTTGTGTGTGTGTGAACTTCTAGCTATTTAATTTTGGCAGGAAAACTTTTGCAAAGCTGTAATACAAATATTAACCTACTTCTGAAGGCAGTAAAATGTTATCAAAAAATAATGGGATCCCTGGATTCCTTGTTTTGTTCAAACAATTTTCATTTACTTATTTGATAGTTGAGATTTGCCCAGAGAGTAATGGCTGGTTTTTATAATCTTTTTTCATGTCTACTATTTTCATCTGTTTTTCAACTTTTCTTTCCATAGGAAACCTAAAATAATTTTTCAGGTTCACAGACAGATTTGATGTAGACCTTTTAGGATAAAGTTAAGCAGATTTAATTAATTCTTTTATCAGCAGAGAGCAGAAAGATAAGGGTTTATTTCCTCTAAAAAAAAGTCTCTTCCTTCTCCTTTTTATAAATTTATTTTAAAATGAGCACTTATTTTCTTAGACTTCACTTACCTTTTTTAACTGTGCTTCCAATTTGCTACATTCCTCTTTCTTTTGTTCAATGGCTATTTCAAGAGATTTTAACTTGGAGTCTCTTTTCAATCCTGCAGAAGCTAACGAAGATGCATGTTCTTTGAGGTCTATTAAACTAGACTGAAAGAAAAAGAATGCTAGTAAGTAACAAACTACAATTTCTCTTAAAAATGACTTCAATTTGAATATACTGATTCCATACACAGCAATAAAGTGCACATTAGACAGAGTGGGTAAATATAGTCTTACTAAGGTAACAATAGTCAGCTTTGGCCAGGAAATTAAAGTCGGCCAGCCTACAGAACCAAGAAGGATCTGATTGCAGTAAAATCAAATGTGACCAAATGATGTGGTCAGTAAATGTCATCTCAAAGTCATGGTAATGATGTAAGTCCCAAGGTAGTCCTTACATGTCACTGCAAAACAGACACTATGAGCTTTCTATTTACATGTCAGGACATTTCCATTTGATGTCATGTCATACAGGCTGGGAGATAATTATTACAGAAAATATCTATTTAAAGCTTTCCACCAAGCACAAGTCAAATATAAAAGGAACAGCCTAGTAAGATTTTTTTTAACTATTTCTATTTTTTTAACTGAAAAATAACCACTGACTTTTCAAGCATCTTCTAGAGAACCAAAGATAAGAGTATTTAAAATTGAGACTAAGTAGATTTTATGTTCCAGTCCCTTGTAATCTAGATTCAACATATAGAATGAATCTCTGCAACTCAGACTGAAGTTACCCACTTTCATTCAGGCATCAGTCATGTCCAGGAACTAAGGGCTTGCCCTTAGAGTCTGAATTATGAAAACAAAAGAAATAAATATTTTTACAAATCACTGAATGTAACTTATAAAGGTACTGTAGTTTATATCTAGATGTCCCCCCAAAGCATCAGGTTATCATAAATGAGGCTTCAGGGAGCTGATTGGATCAGGAATTGCTATACTTATTGGAGTATTAGTCTAGTGATGAATTTACCGCTAAATGTGATCTTAGGAGGTGGGACCTGGTTAGAAGAGGTAGGTCACAAGGGTGTGGCCAGGAAGGGTATATCTCCCTTCCCAGCTCCTCCATGGACTCTCTGGTCTCTGGAGGCCATGAGATGAGTTGTTCTTCCACTAGCCCATGTGCCATTGCATTCTACTTGAGACAGCTAATTACTGGGAATTTTGTCACAGTGAGAAAGTGACTAAGACAAAGGACAATAGTCATTATGGAACTGAGCGCCACCCCGCCTCAGGGGTAGGCTGCCCCCAACCACCGAGGGGCCACCCTGCCACTGGAACTCAGCGCAAGCCCGCCTCAGGGGAAGGCTGCACAGAACCTCCACTGTGAGCCCTCCCTGCCACCAGGAACACAGAGCAAGCCCGCCTCAGGGGTAGGCTGCCTGGAACCTCCCCCAAGGGCCCAGCCTGCCACCGGAACATCAGAAGATCTCAGCAGGCTCCAGTTAGTGTGAGAAAATTTGGAACTTTGCTCCCAGGTGGCGAACCATGGACTACAGTGGATTGACTGTATCGGTGTGGTGAGTATACCCCTAAAATAGAGGTATACAGGGGATAAATAGGGCCAGTAGTAAAACCCCCTACAACTAATTGTAAAACTTTGGTGTGTCTGAAAAGAGTGTGTGTGATCCTCTCCTACACATAGAAAACACCAGGCAGAGTGAAAATGACAAAATGAAAAAGCAAAATGAGGTCTCAAACATATAGTGTACCAGAAGCAACATTAGGAGAAATTGAAATAGAGGACCCCAAAAATAACACACTGGGAAATTCGTAAAGGAGTTGTTGAATGCAGCTAAAAAAGAACTAGAGAAAAAAGTACATGTGCATGGGAAACTGATTGAAACTTTGAATGAACAATATAGAAAACAAGCAGAATTCATGAAACAAACTCAAAGAGACATCCAAGAAACAAAAAGTTCTATTGAAAGTGTGCAAAACCGCCTAAAGGAAGCTGAGGATAGGATTTCAGACCTTGAGGACAGGATCACAGTTAGTGATCAGGAAAGGATAGAGCTTTTAAAAATAACAAAGCAGCATGAAATCACAACCCAGAAGCTTCATGACGATGCCAAGAGCAATAATATAAGAATAATGGGCATTAGTGAAGATACAGGAGTCCAGGCAAATGACATATGTATTTACAGAAATAATAGCAGAAATTTTCCCAAACATGGGGAAAGAATCTGATATGCAGGTAAGTGAGGCATATAGAACACCAAACAGTCACAACCAACATAAATCCACACCCAAACACATAATAATTAAGATCTCAGACATACAGCATAAAAACAGAATATTAAAAGCAGCCGGAGAAAAGACACAACTCACCTATCAAGGAAAGCCCATTAGATTGATGGCAGGCTTTTCAGCACAAACCCTCAAATCAAGAAGAGCTTGGAGTGAGGTATTTCAAGCCCTGAAAGAAAACAACCTTCAACCCAGACTGCTGTGCCCAACAAAACTTTCATTTAAATTTAATGGAGAAACAAGACACTTCCATGACAAAGAACAACTGAAGAAATTCATGTCTACCAAACCAACCCTAAAAAGAGTACTGAAAGACATACTAGACAGAGATAAAAATGACCACAACCCCCAAAACAACAACAGAAAGAAACCACCAGGTAGGATAAGCAATTAAATAAAAGGAAAAGCAGAAAGAAACAAATGGAACACAACATGGCAAAGTAGAGCCAGTAAATATAAATGGCCTCAATTCACATATAAAAAGAAACAGATTGACAGAATGGATCAAGAAACAGGACCCCACAATATGCTGTATACAAGAAACACATCTGATCCAAAAGGAAACTCATAGATTAAAACTCAAAGGATGGAAAACAGTATTCCATGCAACAGGAACCCAGAAAAAAACAGGGGTAGCTATTCTATTTGCAGACAACGTGAACTCCAAACCTAAAATGATTAAAAGAGATAGAGAAGGTCACTACATACTTATTAGTGGTAAAATTCAAGAGGAAGAACTAACAATTATAAATATATATGCACCAAATACAGGAGCACCCAACTATATAAGACAGATACTAATGGACATGAAAAATCAAATACACAAGAATACAATTATAACAGGAGATCTTAACAGCCCATTGTCACAAAGAGATAGATCAACTAGACAAAAAGTCAGCAAAGAAATAACAGAACTGAATCATACCTGTGAGCAACTGGACTTATTAGATGTTTACAGAGTGTTCCATCCAACCACATCAGAATACACATTCTTCTCAGCTGCACATGGGACATTCTCCAAAATAGACCATATATTATCCCATAAAACATTCTTAAGTAAATGCAAAGGTATTGAAATCATACCATGCATAATATCTGACCATAGTGCACTGAAATTGGAAATTAATGGCAAAAGACATTGTAAAACCTGCATAAATACATGCAAATTAAAAAACAGCCTTTTAAACAACCAGTGGGCTACAGATGAAATTAAAGAAGAAATAAAACTATACCTACAATTCAATGAAAACACAGAAACAACATACTGTAATCTGTGGGATGCAATGAAAGCAGTCTTAAGAGGGAAATATATAGCAATAAAACTGTCATATCAAGAAAACACAACAAGCACAAATAAACAACCTAATGCTCCATCTCAGGCTTCTAGAAAAAGAAGAGCAAGCTAAACCCAAAGCTCATAGAAGAGAGGAAATTGTGAAGATTAGAGCAGAAATCAATGCAATTGAAACTAAAAAAAAAAACAATACAAAGAATTAATGAATCAAAAAGGCGGGTTTTTTTGAGAGAATAAACAAAATTGACAAACCCCTAGCTAACCTTATCAAAAGAAAGAAAGAAAAAACCCAAATTCATGCAATAAGAACTGAAAAGTGGGAAATTACTACAGATCCCATGGAAATTCAAAAGATCATGAATACCTACTTTGAAAATCGCTACTCACATAGGGTGGAAAACACAGAGGAAATGGACAGATTTCTACAAACATATGAACTACCAAAGCTCAACCAAGAAGATATAGCAATTTTGAACAACCCAATATCAGCTATGGAAATTGAAAACATGATTAAAAACTTACCAACAAAGAAAAGTCCAGGTCCTGATGGATTCACAGCTGAATTCTATAAGAAATTTAGAGAAGATTTGATGCCGGTACTCCTTAAACTCTTCAATGAAATTGAGAAAAAAGCAATCCTCCCTAAATCATTCCTGGAGGCAAGTATTACTCTGATACCAAAACCAGAGAAAGATCCAACCAAAAAAGAGAACTATTGGCCAATCTCACTAATGAACATTGATGCAAAGATTCTCAACAAAATACTGGCAAATAGAATGCAGCAAATCATCAAGAAGATTATACATCATGACCAAGTGGGGTTCATTCCAGGAATGCAAGAATGGTTTAACATATGCAAATCAATAAATGTAATACACCACATCAACAGAGCCAAAAACAAAAACCACATGGTCATCTCAATAGATGCAGAAAAAGCTTTCAAAAAAGTCCAACATATGTTCGTGATAAAAACCCTTCAGAAACTCGGAATACATGGCGTCTACCTCAACCTTATAAAGGCCATCTGTGATAAACCAACAGCCAACATTATACTAAATGGACAAAAACTGAAAGCTTTCACTTTAAAATCAGGAACAAGACAAAGATGTCCACTCTCATCACTCCTTTTCAACATACTTCTGGAAACACTAGCCAGGGTAATCAGACAAGAGAGAGAAATAAAACGAGTAAAGATAGGAAAGAAGAAGTTAAATTATCACTATTTGCAGATGACATGAAACTCTATATAGAAGACCCAAAAAACTCCATTAAAAGACTGCTAGAGGTAATAAACAAGTTCAGCAGTGTAGCTGGATACAAAGTCAATGCTCAAAAATTAATAGCATTCCTGTACACAAATAAAAAACTCACTGAGAGAGAAATTATGGAAATATCGCCCTTTACAATAACATGTAAAAAAATGAAATACTTAGGAATCAACCTAAGTAAAAATGTAAAAGAACTATATGCTGAAAATTATACTATGCTGAAAAAGGAGATTGAAGAGGATATTAGAAAATGGAAAGACATTCTTTGCTCTTGGTTAGGAAGAACCAACATTGTGAAAATGGCCATACTCCCAAAACTGTTAGACAGATTTAACACAATCCCAATCAAAATACCATTGACATACCTCATAGATCTAGAGAAAACACTCCAAAAATTCATTTGGAAACAGAAGAAAACTAGAATAGCAAAGGCAATTCTAGGCAACAAAAGCAAGGCAGGAGGCATCTCAGTTCCTGACTTGAAACTGTACTATAAAGCCACAGTGATAAAATCAGCTTGGTACTGGCAAAGAAATAGACCTGAGGATCAATGGAACAGATTAGAAGCACAACTACAACTACAAAGACACTCAGCCACCTGATATTTGACAAAGGGGCTAAATATGTCCACTGGAAGAAGGATAGTCTCTTTAATAAATGGTGTTGGAAAAATTGGCTCTCTACATGCTGAAGACTGAAACTAGATCCATGCATATCACCATGCACAAAACTAAAGTCTAAATGGATCAAAGACCTCAATATTAAAACAGAAA
>PVLA01018098.1:0-15445 GCA_004027455.1 Hydrochoerus hydrochaeris | reverse complement strand
GGCATAAACAGGAAGAGTTGCTAGTAAAGAACTAAAATAATATGTGTGGAATATTAAGAGTAATTCTAGTGAGGGCTCAGAAATTGAGAAAACAGTGAATTATCTTTAGGTAGAAATGAGGATTCTAGTGGAAATTGTACTGAAGTTGATCCATGTAAAAGCTTTGCAATGTTGTGTCCATTTTCTACAACTTTGTAAAAAGTATAACTTAAGCAAGAGGGTCTTCTCTACTTGGAGAAGGAGATTTCAAAACACAATATTCAGGCTATGGCATGGGTGTTACTAACTGCTTTTCAGCAAATTTTGAGTGACATTTGGGACCAAAGGAAGCAGAATAAAAAGATTGGAGAATTCATATCCTGGCCAGGGAAGGAACAAAAATGTGTGTTTAGAACAGAAGATATGGCAGTTGAGTCATTTCTAACAAAAAGGATTTTAAAAATGGAGAAGAGGATCCCAATGCTGCAAATCAGAATACAAAATGATGCCTCAAAGGAATGTCCTATGATCTTTGTAGCCACCTTCCTAGATCCTGTCTGTCACATTTGTTACAGAGGCTTTCCAGGGAATAATTTTATTAAGAAAGATACCCAGCACTATCTGCACATCCAGACCACTTTATGATCTGCCTTACTGCAAAGTGCTCTGAAAGTTCTGCAGCCACAGTCATGTGCGCCTGGGCATAGCTCCTCCTGAAGGCAGGATGTGGCATAATCAACTTTTTGCAGACATAGAAAATACAACAGAAACAGATTCATGGTGTCTTATACAGAAATCTTGAAAGTCTGGTAGACCATGGAAATTCACAGTGCAAGGGCTGAGCACACAAATTTCACTCTTGATATTGCTGTGGAAGTTGAGCCAAAGTGGAAAACACAAAAAAGGTAGAATAGCAAAAGGCATGAAACACCTGCTTGGGAAAGCTACCAACACCATTGTGAAGCCTCAGAGAAAAATCACATGGTGGGAACTCTCCAAACCATAGGAAGGCAGCTGTCCATGTCCTTGGAGTCATAAGCATTGCTGTATTTTGTCCAGGATACACATATGGAGATATAGGGCCTAACATGTATTCTGCTAACTTTCATTCTTGCCTTAGACTGAATATACCTATTTACCCCTTCTGGATAGGAATATGTAGTCAATAGAAGTCTCACCACTGTATCTTTGAGGATGTAAATTTTAATATTTATAGGAATGCATAGATGACAGAGTTTGACAAGAGTCTCAGATTGAATTTTGAACTTCTGCTTTGAGGATTAATAAAGTGGGATTGTTAGTTTAGAATGAATGCATTTTGCCCTGTGATCTAGACATAAACCATGGGAGTCAGGAGCTGAATGCTGTGTTCTGATTAGTATTTGATTATTCTCTGAAAGACTATGTGATTGAAAGCTTGATCTCAGAGTAGCAGTCTGGAGAGGGCTGTGCAACACTCTAGAAGTGGAGTCTAGTGAGAAGTCCTAACACCACTAGGAGCACAGGCCCTGGAAAGCAATTACTGTATTTTTTCACAGGATCCTGGTTAGTTGTCTTGAGAACACTGTTAATAAACACTGGTCTCTCTCTCTCTTTGTCTCTGTCTCTCTCTGTCTGTCTCTCTCACCCTCCTCCTTCTCACTCTCCCCATCCCTCCTTTCTTCTCCCCCTTCCCACTCTTCTTTATAGTCTGTTTAGATTTTGTTTTTTCTCTTTTCCCAAAGTTTTATCAATTTTCTGGAACAGTGACACTGTGAAATTGATCTTTGTGTTCTTCACAAATCTTGAAATTTCTACATCTTAGACTTTTGCCCATGAAATCCCAGCCCATTTCCATTTGTGTTTTAATCTAAGTCTGTGGGAGCGGTCTACTCCCATTTCTCACCTTCTTCTTTGTTTCCTTGTCCCCTTGTGGCCACCTCCCTGTTTTGAGGTTGCTCCAGAGAGACCTCAACAATCTTTCCCTAAGGCTGGCAGGCTGCTGACTCACAGCTTCACTTCAGGCTTCTGTGAGAGTGGGAAAGAATTTATCCTCGGAGCAGAGCATTTCCCTCCTCTTCCAGCTGTGGAAAGATCTGTCTTATTATCGTTTGTATTCTTAGTTCCTGACAAAATGAAACACACTAATGTTCAAGAAATGTGTGATAATTGAATAAGGAAATTAGCATATCTGTCTGAGCTGCTTTCCTCAGGTGAATGTGATGAGCTACTTCTGCGAATTGTCCTGAGAAGCACAAATAACAAGATAGAAAGGCAAAGACAGTGTCTTACTGAATACTTATCTTCTAAAGTTGAGTAGGACTATAGAAATCTTTCTAATGAGCAAGAATTTTGAAGTCAGTCAGAGATATGTTTGAGCCAAAAATTTAACAGTAGCTAGTCAGGGAGATCAAAATACTCAGGCAAATATATTTCCCTGCCATAGTTTAAAGTAAATATTCAGAGATTCTATGAACCCATGATTCATAGTGGTAAACAAAATTTATATGTCTGCATTATTAAACAGTAGATGAAAGTAGAAGGTTGTGTATCACATATTCCCCTGTTTAACTAGGAAAAGCTTTCACAGGAAGAAGACATTGGGGGTCTGAATGCAGTCGAGGCAGAGATTACTATAGGCGACTATTATCTGGAAAACTTCAACTACATTCCAACAGCTAATCATGGTGCATCCCCCAACTCAACCTTCCAGAATCCACACCAACTTCCTCCCTCAAGTTTCTAAGTTCCTGTCTCTCTTTTGGATGACCTCTTTATAAATTCCAGCCATCTTGCCCCTCCTTGAAAAAAAAAAAATATATATATATCCATGTGTTTCATATTTATAAATCTGTATGATTTTTTCCTGTTTATGTATGGGTGGAGGCTTTCATAGAACAATATCATCAAACTTTCAGAAGATAAAAAGTAAATTGGAAATTTCCTTACACTACCTATATTACAGTGAGTAGGAGTAAGCAATGACAGCAGCTAAATGATGGATGAATGTGTTTGTGTCACAACTACTAGCCACCTCAGCAACATTCATGGAGATGAAATGAGATAATGTACTTCAATGTACTTTGTCTTGCCATGAAGTTGATATTCAAATGTACATTAATCTCTCCCTCTCTGTCACCATGGAATTGAACTAAAGATTCAATCTCTGAGAGTAAGAGACATCAGGGAAAAATCTCTGTAATTGCCAAATTCTATGTGTGTAATGCCAATGTAACACCTGAGATTTTTGCAATGACAGCTATACTCTTACACCAATTGACCCTCAGAGAATGATATCCCCAAAATATGGTAATTATTTTTATTATGCTGAGGCATTTTCACCAAACCGGAGGCTCTCCCTCTGGGGAATTCCCATTATGCATTATGCATAATGCCTGCACCATTATCTGACTGCAAGAGTAAACACCACACCTTTCATTTCTAGGCTAAAATCTCATTCTGTACCACAGAGAAATGCACTGAAGAAATGTACTTATACCTGGAGGGTTTTTCTTACAAATTCAAGACTGTGGGCCCTTGGGAATTACAAAGACACTTTGCTTATGACCATTCACTCACCTAATATATTTTGCAATCCTTCACAATGTTGACATATCCTATTCCCTCCTTCCCTTCTAAAAATTACCATATATGCATTTCTGAATAGCAATACAGAGGGGAATAGTCACATTTTATGTTTTTACCCCATGCTGTATTTTCTCCCTTTACATGATAAAGGTTAATATAACTTTTCTATCATCCAAGTCTGTCAGTTTATTCCACTAAACATGGAGAAAGGAGCAAGGAAACACCATTTTGTGCTATGGAGTTCTTTGTGGACACATTTTTGCACTCTTGTGCTGATCCTTGCATTATTACCTGTACATTTTCTAAGGCTGTGGTATAAGTCCCCAATAAATAGAGCCTATGTGCATAATACTGAGATTTAGTCGCAGTGCGAGCACATGCTCTGTATACAGTATGAGTCCCTAGAATTTTTATTTATGTGTAAGATTAGTACAAACCTTCTTTACCATAAAGCTGCCTTCTGCAACTCAGCCCATGTTCAATACTGAAAAGAGACCCATTGGTTTCATTTCCAAATAACATCTCAATTCTTAGAAATGTTTATTTTTCACACAAGTGAGATGGATGTTTATTGTACAAGCATTGTTTTTTGTAACTCAGCTTATTCTTGACAAGCCTGTTTGAGTGTCGTCACCAATGCCACCACCTCCAATCACCCAAACCAGTCACTTTCCTAACTTATGTATCATGTGAAACATCCTAGCAGTTTTAAGATTTACTGAAGGAAAAATATTCATAAATGCCTCTGCATTTGGGAATACACCAATACATTGATTGCTCCTTAGTTACATTAGCTAAGATTACTAGTTCTCTCTTTCCTAGGATTTTGTCCTATTCTTTTAAGAAGGATCAAAAATCAGCTAAGCAACTGTCTCTGTAAGGGAGTACGTTAATGTCTTTTGAAATCATTGTGTGATAAATGGCAAAAAAGAAAGAAAGAAAAAAGAAAGAAAGAAAGACTCAGAAAATCCAGAGAAAGACAAAGAGTCATCAGTTCCTGTTTTGGTTAACTTCTCTCTGTACTTTTCAGGGCAATGCTGGCTGCACCTGGCAGGTCCTTGCATACATACCAGCAGAGGGGGAAAGAAGAATGTCTGCCCTTCTACTGTGAAACTTGAAATTTCAGCTTCACACTTATACCTGTTCACTTCAAAAAAGACAAATTTTTGAGTAATTTATTAGTGGAAATATCTTAGTACCTGAGAAAGATATGAGAATTTGGGCTGATTTGTCAAGTTACAAATATGCAATCATCACCAGTTCCCTTCAAGTCATGAAGTTCCGTGACCTTATGATTCTTCTTTTACTCTTTTGTTGATCCTTCATATGTATTTGTAATACACACTGTCAACATTCATTCCAGAGAATTGGTACCTGTACATAATACATATTCAATTCTTTTTTAACTTGTTTTTTTTCCTTTTTCTCTCTATAACCCATCTCTTTTTTATAATTTAGAGAAAAAAAGAAAAACAGAAAAAAGGGTACAAATATTACAGAATTTTAAAAAACAATAAGAAAACACCAGTTCATAAATTACATATTATCATCTTAGAAACAGTTGCTCAAGTTACAAAATCAAGGACTAAAAAGTGGATAGACACTCAAACACTGACAGTGCAAAACATTCTATTCGATAAACCACCAAAAACTTAGTAGTATGGTTACATGTATTGCACACGTAATCACACATACAGTTATATCCTTCAGAGCACTTTCCTTCCCTTTCATTATGACAGTATATATTATACATTTTGGATCTTATTACTCCTTCAGGTTTTATCATTTTTTAACCTAGAGGGACAATGTGATATTTACAAATATGAGTCTGGTTTATTTTACTTAGGAGGATATTCTCAAGTTGTCTATGTTTACCTATAAAAGCCTCAAGATCATCCTTTTTTATAGCTGAGTAATAGTCCATTGTGTAAAAATAGCACATTTGTTTATCTACCCTGCAGTTGATACACACATCTCTTGATCCTCTTCCTTTTTTTGCACATTTTCAACACATACTATTCTCATTCTTTGTGCAAAGTTATTACACATATATAACTTATCATAATTCCTTTCTGAGTGTGAGATCTAGAGTCACTGCAGTCTCTGATTTCACTTTACCACTTGTCATTGCACTAATGTTCCTGAACTAAGCCAACTTTGCTCTCAGGCACTTAGTGTTATGCCTCATATCTCGATTTCCCCACAGAGCCTCAAACACACATGAGTGAGGCTTTTCAGAATGGTTACATTTAGGGTGTGTTAACATGGAACAAGGCTGTGTGATAACTAAATTAGCCCACTGATTTGTTTAGCATAGTTCTGGGTGCAAAAAATGGGAAGGCTTATTCTGTAAATGGAACATAAGAGTCAAGAGGGAAGGCAGGCTTGCTCCTCTGCTTCCTGCCTGCCATGCCACGAACTGTTTCTCCTCCCCAATTTCACCTTCCCTTGGAACCAGCTGACTATGCACTAAAATCTCTACAAACTGTGAGCTCTAATTTTCTCCTTTAACATGAGAGTGTTGATTAACTTTGTTTGAGCAATAACAGAGTAAGAGCTACCTCCACTTTTCTGAAAATATTTTATGAAAAATATTCATAGTGAACCATATATCAGAGGTTTATTTTACATCAAAGATGAGAGGAAAATATCATCTAGCCATGTGACCTGTAAAATAAGTGGTAAAAATTAGATAACTAAAAGGAAATGAAACATGACTGTTTGTATTTTCTTTGATTTCAGTAGTCAATGAGATTATTCTTGGGACACATCAGAACCAGATATCAAAACTTAATTCCTATCATGACTAATTTGCATGCAAGGAAAAGAATCTACTACTGTAAATTCCAACTCAGTCCCTGTGTCAGGATACTGAAGCTGGTTGTGTAAAACACAAAACAAAACTCAAGGCAGCTTCTACCACCAAGCCAAGGGACGAATCTCTTGGATCTTCCTAGATACTATGACATTTCTTATAGACAATGACAAAAATTATTTGAAAATACAGACTAATTCCCACAATACAGATCTGTTAGTTTAAGGGTTGAAAACCTATAACAGTACAGGATGCAGGGTCAATGCACTAACAGAGATCCCTGAGAGGCTTTAAACATGTCTCAGGTGAAAGAGCGGCAAGAAAATGGTAGGTGTGGTCTTCTCAGGGAATCTACTAGGAATGTAGCAGCCATTGCAGACTTTTCTGGCCATCAGTGCATTCAGCTGTACTCTAAAACTCTGTACTGATAAGGAGTAAGAGTTTTCATGTGCTGATTAATCATGAGAATGTCCTCTTGAGTTTGCATTAGAACATGAAGAGAAGCTGATTAAGGGCCCGTTTTTTAAAAGACCAGATAAAGGAACAAACTGTGTGTAGGTCGCCAAACTAGACCTGTGCCCAGCTAGGAGAATAAAACTCTACAAGCAGATCTCTTTTTCACATCAGCAGGAGAATAGTGTTCAACTGGAAACCAGCAGCTGTCCCAGGCAGCTCAACCTGCAGAGAGCTGATTCTGTGAAAAACCACAAGGGCCATGCTGCTGGGAAATATTCAAAGTGGTATGAGTTGATTGATGAATAAAACAGATTAGATTCCTGTCCTTAGACAGTTTGAAATTTGACAAAGAAAGCACACTATGAAATTTTCAACACACACACAAGCTTAACAATTCCCAAATCTTTCACATGATACGAAAATAATAAGCAATTAAAACAGAAATAGCTTGCGACCACTTTAGATTTCTGGGTAAATAATTATAGCTTTGTGCATTGTGGTTATGATAAATGTAGGCTGTTTTAGCCTCTTGCATTTTTTTTGTATGAACTTTTTGTATGAACTTTCAGTTCGCTTCTTGGTCTATGCCTCCTTAATTCTTACTATTCCTTTGCATAAGGAGTGGCCTGGTGGATTTGTTGAACTATCTAAAACAGTATATTCAACTAGAGAATCATCATAAATACTTCCCAACATTTGTAAGGAATATTTTTGATGAGGGACTTCTCCAGTTAAGATGTACTGTGAAGTTTTCTTCTTAAAGCCCTGGTTTCTCTAGTTGTTTTCTGTAAGTGTCTTCCTTATGACAAACGTGGCTGCTCAGTAAAAAATCACTTGACTCTACTTTTTTTCATTCTTTTGGTTCATTCTGCACATTGCTCACTGAAAATCATTTACTTATTTTCTCTAAAATTTTAAAATCTTTTCATCTGTTTATACTAATGTCACAATTAGTTCACACTAATATTGAAGAGCCTTTAAAATCTAGTAATAATCTACTCCCATAATTATTTTTGCAATCAAAATAAAAACTCTCTTCCCTTAGAAGCAACACTGTGTCATTTTCCATTCTCTTCAAACATGTTTACTTCCTGTGTGACATTTCAAGATCCCTTCCTATTCCCTCTTTTCTTGGTCTCCATCTTTAGGCTCAGTTCAGGTTTTTGTTCACTTGTGAATGCTTCATTAAGCATGCAGGTCACAGGAGTTGCTTTCTTTTCTCTGTCTGTAATAATAATACCAGCTTTTCACATGAGTCTCAGCAAAAATGTTTGTAACTGAACTTTTTGGATTTCTGGAACACTGGATTCCTGAAAATTTTTGGATTCCTGGAAAGTTGAATTCCTAAAAACTTTTTGGATTCCTGGAAAATGTGGATTCCTGGAAAACTCCTCCACCTTCTTCTATTTTCAAAAATGGTTTGCTTTCCCACTAAAATCAGGAACAAGATGAGGATGTTCACTCTCACAACTTCTGTTTAACATAGTACTTGAAATATTAATAAGAGCAATCAGATAAGAGAAACAAACTGGAAGAATACATATAGGAAAGGAAGAAATCAAATTATCATTATCTGCAGATTGTATGACCCAATGAACTCCACCAAAACCTCTTAAAATAAGTACCAGTGTCAGCAATAGAACATATACAAGATAAACACACAGAGATCATTAGTATTTGGGAACACCAAAAATGAATTGGATGAGGACACTATGAAAATCATAACAGTCACAGTAGCTTCAAGAAAAAAGAAATACATAGCAAATACCCTAATGAAGGAAGCCAAAGTTTCCTACAAAGAAAACTACAGGACTCCAGAGAAGATTGAATGGAACAGCAGAAAGTGGAAAGATATCCTCTGTTCCTGGAGAGTCAGAAACAGTATTGTTGAAACTATTACATAGATTCAATGCAGTGCCAACTAAAACACTAACAGTATACTTTAGAGAACTACAGAAAGCAATTTGAAAAGTCATATGCAACCAGAAGAGACACAGAGTAACAAAAGCAAGTTTGGGTAACATG
Source organism: Hydrochoerus hydrochaeris (assembly GCA_004027455.1). Lineage (NCBI taxonomy): Eukaryota > Metazoa > Chordata > Mammalia > Rodentia > Hydrochaeridae > Hydrochoerus > Hydrochoerus hydrochaeris. Next base: position 6,603 of record PVLA01018098.1, on the reverse strand, counting down.
TGCAAAGGAGGAGGTCTTTCATTACCTGACTTTTAGCTATACTACATATGAATAGTGATAAACAATGCCATAGTCCTGCAATAAAAACAGATATATGGAAGAATGAAGCAGAATAAAAGATACAGAAACATCTTCAGACACATTCGGCTGTTTGATATTTGGTATAGGGGCCAAAAGCATATGTTGGAAGAAGCCTAGTCTTCTCAGAAAGTGGTGCTTAGAAAGCTATGCATCTGTTAGCAGAAGATTGAAACTGGACCCTTATTTCTCACTATAATCTAAATTAAAATCAAAATGGTTCAAAGTTCTAAACACCAAAACAGAAACAATACCCTACCAAAGGTAAAATAGGTAAAATACTTGAAGATAGATGTAGAAAAGAATTTTGTAAACAGAACCTAAATTGCACAAGAAATAGCAGCAAGAATCAACAAGTGAGATTCTATGAGACTAAAGTTTATGTGCATCAAAAGAATTAATTACTAGAGTGAAGACATAACCTACGGAGTGAAAAAGCTTTTGTGGCTTAAAGAAGACAAGATGGCTGATCAGTGAGCAACAAAATACAGAGCCTCCTGGGAGAAACAACTCATACACCAGAATAAAACACCCTGGAGAGACCCATACAGAGGGAGATGGATCCTCTTGACACAGGAAGAAATTAAAACATAAAAAAGCTCATCAAAGCTACAACTGGAACAGCTAAAAATTATGGGACACAGTGTTTTAGCTGCCACCCACCAAGTTTGCACCTGCCTGAATTTGCACCAACCTGAATCCTCCGCAGCCAGCAGAGCTGCCCAAACTCCTTCTTGCCACCACTCACAGGAAGCACAGCAGCACTGAAGTTGGGGGTTGGTGAGCCCAACAGAGAGCAGAGCCAACAAAATCCCAAATCAATTCCCTGCACCTAACAAGCACTAACTGGGGGAAGGCCTCTGCACTTTGGTTGGCCTGGTGGGGAGGGGCAGGCATAGGCTTCCACTGCTTGCACCACAGTGATAAGAGCACTCATGAGAGGGCGAGGGCAGAGTCCCTTGCCAGCTTGCACCTCAGTGATAAGAGCAGTCAGGAGAGGGCTGAGGTCCCTCACCAGCATGCTTCGGAGGAAATGTGAACAACAGGGAAGGGGGCTGGGACCTGCACTGTAACCTGTGGAGGAAGCCAGGACCACTACAGGAGAGAGAGGCAGGAGGAGGCCCCCAGCTCAGAACCCTGCGAGCACTGATCCAGGAGAGGGAAAAACAAAGGAGCTTGAGGGCAACAAACAAGCAACAGCAGACATGGCTTCAATGGACATTAAAAGATATCTTCAGGACCTTGTAGACAAGCTCAAAACTGAAATATTAAATCAGGTAAAGCAAGATATGAGTAGAGTAATAAAAGAAATGCTTTCAGGGAGCATCTCTCAGTAAGATACAGACCAAAGAAGGGAGGAACACAAAAAAAGGAGAGAAATATTCGATAAAGAATATAACAAAAATATAGAATACATGAAGCAGATTCAAAGAGACTACCAGCAAATTAAAAAATCCATTGAAAGCTGGCAAAACACCTTAAAAGAAAATTTGCAATGTGAGATCATGAAAGGAAAGATCTCTTAAAAATAATAAGGAAACAGGCAGTAATAATACAAAGGCTTGAAGATGACAAGAGAATCTACAATTTAAGAATAAGAAATGTGAATGAAGAAGCAGGAATACATACAGGTAAATTACAAAGGTTATTCACAGAAATAATTAAGGAAAACTTCCCAAACATGGGAAAAGAAAATGACATTCAGTTATATGAGGCATACAGAACCCCAGCCACCTACAACCAAAACAGATCTATACCCAGACATATAATCAAGATACCAGAAATCCAATATAAAAACAGAATATTAAAAGCCATCAGAGAAAATAAACAGATTACCTATAAAGGTAAGCCCATCAGAATCATGGCTGACTTCTTGACACAGACCATCAGATCAAGAAGAGCTTGGAGTAAAGTATTCCAAGCCCTGAAAGAGAATAACCTCCAGCCCAGATTGATGTACCCTGCAAAACTGTCACTAGAAATTAATGGAGAAACAAGATGCTTCCATGACAAAGAGGAACTTGGGAGGGGGTTTTGACCACCAATCCAACCCTACAGAGAATACTGAAGGACATTCTAGAGAGAGAGAAAAAAAACCCAGGATTTTAGGAACAGTGGCAGAAAGGCCTCAATGAGCGGGCCAAGCAGTAGAATGAAGGAGAAAAGCAGACAAACAGGCAAAAAAATAGCATAGCAGAAATGGCTAGAATCTCTAATATAGATGGCCTTCTTACAATATACTGTTAATAGTGCACCAGGATTTAAAACCCACATTACTCATACTACTCTTAGATGTATTATATTCTGTTCCAGTCATTCTACCTGTACTAGGTTTGAGGGTACAAACAGTAATCCCGAAAATAATAGGATATAGTACAGTAATCATCCTTAACTTCCTATTAAGTCAATCTGAAGCTCTGTAAAACCTACACTGTATTACCATGACTGATTGTAATCTGGCTTGTTGGATCACTTAGGTTTTATTCAAAGCTGTTATGATTGATAGTATCATGTCTGAGAGTGTAGGCAACCGCACTTAAGATGACAAGATTCAACAGAATATCCACACTGGTTTGATTATTACCTGCCTTTGAAGTTTTATACTGTCTACAGTGTTTTATTTTTACTAATATTGTTCTGTATTTTATTCAATTATACTGCTATATTCATTTATGCCTGATGATATAGGCAATTCTATTGAAGATAGTATGAAACAACACAACAATCATTGTAGATCACCTTATACTGTGGTTTTATACAACTTTTTGGTTTCATGTTTTTATAGGAATTTGTTTTGTTTTGTCTTACTAAGTTTTGTTTTTCCCTCTAATACAGAAAGGATAGAAATACATGTAGAGACTCATGCATGCATAGTTGTTTACACTCTCACTGTTTGACTATCTACTTTGTATGCTTTAATTTTGTAACTTGAACAACTGTTTCTAAGAGGACAATATGTAATTTATCAACTAGTGATTTCTTATTATTTATCTTTTTTCTGAAATTCTGTATTATCTCTACCCTTTACATGCTTTTTTCTGTTTAAATAAAAATTTTAAAAAAAAGGTAATATGGTAGAAAAAAAGATCATCAATATGCTGCCCAGATCAGCATAGGTGTGGACGTCCCCCAGTGACCCATTAAGGCTCCAGCAGCAGAGGCACACATACGCTGGTGAAGGCACATACACTAGCTGTTGGTAAGTTACATAAACAAGTATTGTGATTCCTTATACAGTAGAACAGATGTGGACAGGAAGAGACACAACACCTTGGTCATTTTTGTTTTATTTGTTTGCTTGTTTGTGTGTTTGTTTGTTTATCAAAGGATTTGGAGAAAACTTGAGCAACATAACATCCATCCCAACCCACATCCAGAGGCCAAGATCAGTCCTAGGACCAGCACAAATCTCATTGCAAACTTGGTTGCATGACACTTTTCTGGAATGTGACTAGGACCTAAAACAGAACTGTGAAAAACACAGGAATTTTACTATGTTAGTTTTCTGTGTTTCTTAGACTGGTTTTCCTTTTTCTGTCCAGTTGTGGTCTATTTTTATTTGCTTTAGTTTACTTTGACATTTTTTGGTTTTTATGGCTAGTTTTGTTTTCTGCTTTTTTCTCTTGTCCTCACTCTTTTTTTCTTTTCTCTTTCTCTCATGACTTGGATTTATATCTTCCCTTTTGTTTTCTTCTACTCATCTCTTTACTTTCTTTCATCAAGTATCTTGCTTGATTTCATGATAATTTCATGTGAGTAAACACTGTCTTTTCTTTTTCTGGTTCACTTCAATAGCTCTCCGCTTTCTTTTCAATTCATTTCCCCTGTGTCCTCCAGTTCCCATAACTTAGGTGACCATCCTTTGCTCTCCAGCCTATTGCTAGTGTTATTAGGCCTCATTCATCTCTCCATTTTGCTCCCTGACCTCTATTAACTCCAACTCCTCACAACAGGGTAAAATCACTCCACTAAGTGGAAAATCATGGCATCCGGTTTCTGGGTGTATCCCAGATCCTGTTACAAAACTGTAGAACTTGCTTCTATGGCTGAAAGAATCAGGTTAATATTTACCACAGTTTATTAAAGCAGACACAGTTGAGAAATAGAGATCAGGGAAATGAGGGTAACCATGAATGTCCAATATAGAGAAGAAATGAAAGCTATGAAAGAGATCCAAAAAGAAATTCAGAAGACTAAAAACACCACTGAAAGTAAACACAATAGATTGAGTGAAGGCAATGACAGAACATCAGGTCTAAAACACAGCATTGAGGTCACTGACAATAAAAAGAAGGTATCTTAAAATTATCTAAAGACCACAAAAAAATCAATCCAACAGCTCCAGATGAATCCGTGGAGAACAATACACAATTGATTGGAGTCAGTCAGAAAGCTGGAGACAACACAAAAAACATAAAATTCTCTTCACAGAAATAATTGTACACACCTGTAATCCCAAATGTGAGAGGATCACTGCAAGTTTGAGGCTAACTTGGATTACAAAACGAGCTCAAGGCCAGCCTCAACTGTGTACTGAAACCCTGACTCAGATGAGAAAAAAAAGAAACAAAAAAGAAAGAAATGATGGCAGGAAACTTCCCAAACACAGATAAAGAATTTTACATAAAAATAATAAAATTCCAAATAACAATGACCAAAATATGTCTGAACCAAGGCAAATAATAATCAAGATTCTAGAAATTCAGCATGAGAACAGAATATTAAAATTCACTACAGAAAACGAACAAATCACCTGTATAGAAAACCCATCAGCATCACAGCAGATATCTCAACACAAACCCTCATTCAAGAAGAAATTAAGAAAATGAATTTCAAGCCAAATTGATACACCCCACAAATTTATCTTTAAAAATAAATGGAGAGATAGATGCTTCCATAACAAAAAACAAATGAAAAAATCCATGACCATCAAACCACTTCTTCAGAATGCTCTGAAGGATTTATTGCAAACAGAAAAATAAAACCACAAACACAAGAACATCAGTAGAAAGAAGCCAGCAGGGTAAGAAATTAAGCAGAGGGAAAAGACAGGGAGCTAACATCAGGAAACTAATATGAAAAAGATAAGCCAATACATAAAATTTTTAAACATTGTAATGGTTGATACACTGTGTCAACTTGAAAAGTTTATAAGTTCAGCAAAACAAATCAGCAGGGGCCAGAGTGCTCACTGTGTAAGCATACTGAAACAATGCAAGAGAAGGGCAGGGAGGTGATGTCATTGCTATATGCACCCCAAGGGAGTAACCTGCTTACAATATTAGGGAAGAAAAGACAATGATTCTCTCCTTTTTGCTCTTCAGCTAACTTGAAATGCTGCTCCTCTGCCATTCCACCCTGCATTGGAGCCAGCTGATGATGAACTGTAACTTTCTCAAACTGTGAGCTAAATAAACCTTTCCTTTAAATTTTGGTGTCAGATATTTTGTCTCAGCAATGAGAAAAGTTACCAAAGACAACTATCCACATACATGGTCTCAACTTACCAATCAGAAGGGAAAGACTGGTAGAATGGATCAAGACGCAAGATCCAATCATATGCTGCATTCCTGAAACACATTTAACATAAAAAATTCACAGGCTGAAAATCAAAGAACAAAACTTAGTATTTCAGGCCATGGCAATGAAGAAGACAGCAGGGACAACTTTTCAATTTGCAGACAATGTGAACTTCAGGCACAGACTGACCAAAAGAGACAAAGAAGGGCACAAGAAGAAGAGATAACAATTATAAATATACATGCACCAAATACATCCAACAACATAATGCAAATATTAACAGACATGAAATATCAAACAAGCACTAGCTTTGTTGTAAGGAAGCACTTTAATGTCCCACTGTCACAAATAGATAGATCAACTTGACAAAAAAAAGCACCAAGGAAATATTAGAAATAAACCAAGTCTGTGAATAAATGGGTTTAGTACATGTCTACAGAGTCTTCCACTCCATAACATGAGAAAACACTTTCTTCTCACTTGTACATAGAATGTCTTCCAAAATGGATCACATATTACCCCAAAAGACATGTTTAAGTAAATGCAGAGAAACTGAAATCATTCCATGTGTATTATCTGACCATAGCGCAATGAAATTTGAATTCAACCACAAAAGAAATTTTAAAAACCTACATAAACACATGGAAGATATGCAGCACCCTCCTAAAAAACCAGTGGGTCACAGAAGAAATCAAAGAAGAAATTATACAGTATGTACAACTAAATGGTAACACCAATACAAAATACCAGGCCATATGAGACCCAATGAATGCAGTTGTACAAGGCAAACATGCTGATGAATTCTCACATCAGGAAAACAGAGCAAGCACCAATAAACAACCTAATACTGAACCACACAAACTTCAAGAAAAAGTGAAACAAGTTCAACTTAAAACTTTTACAAGGGAAGAGAGTGTAAAGACAACAGAAATTAATGCAATTGAGACTAAGAAAACACTACAAAGAATCAATGTAGCAAAGAGTTGGGGTCTTTGAATTCGGGGG
>PVLA01018097.1:0-15450 GCA_004027455.1 Hydrochoerus hydrochaeris | reverse complement strand
TGTTTCTTTTCTCTGATGGCTTTTAATATTCTGTTTTTATATTGAATTTCTGGTATCTTGATTATTATATGTCTGGGTGTAGATCTGTTTTGGTTGTAGGTGGCTGGAGTTCTGTATGCCTCACACAACTGAATGTCATTTTCTTTTCCCATGCTTGGGAAGTTTTCCTTAATTATTTCTGTGAATAGCCTTTGTAATTTGCCTGTATGTATTCCTGCTTCTTGGTTCACATTTCTTATTTTTAAATTGTAGATTCTTTTGTCATCTTCTAGCCTTTGTATTGTTACTGCCTGTTTCCTTGTTATTTTTAAGAGATCTTTCCTTTCATCATCACACACTGCCAACTTGTCTTCAAGTTTTGATAGTCTATCCTTAGTTTCTTTTAAGGAGTTTTGCCAGCTTTCAATGGAGTTTTTAATTTCCTGGTAGTCTCTCTGAATCTGCTTCATGTATTCTATATTTTCTTTATATTCTTTATTGAATGTTTCTCTTCTTTTTTTGTGTTCCTCCCTTCTTCTGTCTGTTTCATCTTTAGAGATGCTTCCTGAGAGCATTTCTTTTATTACTCTACTCATATCCTGCTTTACATGATTTAATATTTCAGTTTTGAGCTTGTCTACAAGGTGCTGAAGATATCTCTTAATGTCCATTGAAGCCATGTTGGATGTTGTATGCTTGCTGCCCTCAGTCTCCCTTGTTTTTTTTTTCTCTTGGATCAGTGTTCTCAGGGTTCTGGGCTGGGGACCTTCTCTTGCCTCTCTTTCCTGTCATGGCCCTGGCTTCTTCCACATGTGTGACAGTGCAGGTCCCAGCCCCCTTCCCTGTTGGCCACATTTCCTCTGAAGCCACACTAGCAAGAGACCTTCACCCTCTCTTGACTGCTCTTGTCACTGAAGTGTAAGCAGTGGCTGTATTTGCATGCCCCTCCCCACCGGGCCAGCCAAACTTCAGGTGCCTTCACTGGTTAGTACTTGCTAGGCACAGAGAATCAATTTGGGATGGCTCATTGGGTCCTGGCCAGGGGCACGGCCCAGTCCAAGCAAATCCCACGACTCTGCTCTTGGGAGGGAGGAACCAACTGAAGTCACTGTCACTCCCAGTTCAGGCTCCTCCTGCCCGACTCCAACATGTCACCCATTTGTCATGCCCTTCCCATGGGGAAGGGTCTTATTTCCAGCACTGATTGTGGATTAATGAAGGTCCCTTCACTGGCTCTGCTCTCTGTTGGGCTCACCAGCCCTCAGCTTCAGTGCTGCTGTGCTTCTTGTGAGTGGCAGATGGAATGAGTTTGGGTGGCTCTGCCTGCAGACACAGATTCAAGCTGGCATAAACTTGGTGGGTTGCCATGAATGAAAATACTGTGTCCTATAATTTTTAGCTGTTTCAGTTGTAGTCCCAAAGTATTTGATGAGTTTTTTACGTTTTAATTTCTTCCTGTGTCAAGAGGATCCATCTCACTCTGTGTGGGTCTCTCCAGGGTGTTTTATTCTGGCAAATGAGTTGTTTCTCCTGGGAGGCTTTGTATTTTGTTGCTCACTGATCAGCCATCTTGTCTTCCTCTCATCTGAACTTTTACACAACAAAAGAAATCACCAACCTAATCAAAAGGCAGCCCACAGAGTGGGAAAAATTTCTATCTGGTTGTGCCTCAGATAAGGAATTCATATCCAGAACATATAAAGAATTGAAAAAATCTGACTACCCAAGTTCAAAGAACCAATGTGGGATGAATATGCACTTCTCAGATAAAGAAATACAAATGGAAAATAAATATATGAAAAACTGTTCAACATAACTAATCATTTGAGAGATACAAATTAAAACAACATGGAGCTTCCATCTCACTCCAGAAAGAATGGCTCTCAACAAGAACTCAAACCAAAACCAAATGCTGGTGGGGCTGTGGGAAGAAAGGAAGATTTCAGCATTGTGAATGGGAGTGTAGACTCATGCAACCACTGTGGAAATTGGTGTGGAGATTCCTCATAAAATCAGGATTAGACATCCCATTCTTTCCAGCTAGTCCCTTTCTGTGTATCTTCCCAGAAGAAGTAAAAACATCATAGCACATCAACATATGTGCACCCATGTTTAGAGTAACAAAACTTGTAATAGCTAGATCTTGGAAACAACCTAAATGCCTATCAATCAAGAAATGGATAAAAAAGATATGGTATTTTATACAATAGAGTACTATTCAGCCATAGAAAAGGATACACTTGATACTTTTATAGGTAAAGGGATGTAATTTGAGACCATACTCATAAGTGAAATAAATCAGACCAACATGTATAAACATCATATTGTCTCCCAAATGGTGGAAGCTGGATAGTTAAATCAGATCCAAAATATACAATAGATATTGTGAAATTATCTATAGTTTAACATATTCTGAGTTTTGACTTTTAACTTATTAAGTGGTTTAACTGGGGTTTTGCCCAGAACAAAAATTAAGAAACGGGATAGTCTTTCTGAAGTACAGGTAGTATCACTGGCTAAAAAATCCCCCATGCATTATAGCAGGAATGTTTTTTAAACATTTTATAATATTTTTATATTTATGAGTAAATGAGCAGTTAATATAAGTGAAAGCAAATGTCAAGATTTATGTGAAATAAAATAAAATGTTGACTTATGTAACTGATCTAGGATAATCACAATTTCAAATTATAGAATACAGAAAAGAAACAGGTAATTTGAATGTTGGAGGTATGTGTGCAGACAGAAATCATATGAAAAAATTCTTTCAGGGCTTATTTTTGAGCACAAGTTAAATGAATAGGTTTTCCTGAAAATATGACTTTGGAAAAATGTATTACTGTAATTAGGTTCCTTATTGCGTGGAATTACTTGCAGTTGTCCAGATAAAAGTGAACTAATCAAGAAAAGTTAGTTTGGGACAAGATGATACTGAATCCTACTTTGTGTCAAAAATTAATTAAGAAGTTTCCTATTCTTAAAAACATGGAAATACTTATATGTAAAGTGATGTATTTGGGGACTTAATTGGAAGAAAGAAGAAATTTTGTGTCTTGCATACTGATAGTAAATATAGTATCTCTTTTTGTAAGGAGTTTACACATAAATGTATAGCATAAACTCCTATCAGCTAATGGAAGATCATATAATTACTGAAATACAAAAGTACTTTCTCTTGTGAGCTCAATGAAAGATCAATAGTAGAATAGAAAAATGTTTCATGGCAATACTGGTACATGAATAGCAAGGTAATGAGTTGTGTAATGATTGTTCATTTCTATACAAAGAATATGATATGCAGTTAGAATGTAATCTATGTAGATTTTTTAAATGTTGTCATTTAATATCTTAAATTGTGCTAACAAATTTCTAGTTTTCACACATATACTTCAGATACAAAGAAAAATATTTATAAAATGAAAATAAGATAGTTCTATTCTAGACTATTACTGAAAAATTTTCCAATAGATTCTGTTTGTTTGGTTAGACAAGTATATAACATTACTGAATTAAAATTTTTATTTGGATTTTTTTAAGCTTTTACAATGTATTTAATAATGTTATTTAAACTGATGCATCTTTTTAAAAAATAAACTTTAAAAGGGAATTATTTTTAATTTAACTATTCTATCAATAATATTTTAAAAGAAGTAATTGAGATTTTGAAATTTTGTCACATAAATATATGTGAAAATAAAATATGATTGAGTTATACCAAGAATATATTCCAATGAAGTACCCATGGAATAATTGCGTTAGTACACAGATTAGTTGCAAACTATGATAAAGTTCAGAGTTCTACTAACAGTAGTTAAAAATTCAAACTATTTGACACTGTATTCTAGAAAAAAATTTTGTGTAATTAATAAATGTCAATAGATTTCATCATCACTTGATAATTTGGAATGCATCTTCAATTTTGGTAAATTCAAAAGTTAATAGCAATTATCATAAAAATATTCAGTCAAGACATACAGCAAAGGCTGTATTCTCTAACTTTTAGTCCACTCACACAAACCTTTAGAAAACTAGGAGATTGCAATATATTCATTTAGGAAAATCTCACATTGTGTTTTAAAAATATGTATCTATCAAAAGTAAAATAAATTTTTACTAGTATATGTTCAAGAAACATAATAATTACATTCAGTTTAAGAAATTTGTGATATAATATGGCATTAAAATAAGAAAATTTGCAAATCAACAGGGAATTAATCTTTCTCAAACAAATACCATCTATAGTATGAATGACATAAAATAAGTAGCATATGTATAAATATTTATACTTAGGAGATGAGAAGAACCCTGGAAAGTCACTTAGGGAAGCCAGAGTATAATTTAAAGTTAAAGCTGTGTATTTGTAACTTGGTAATTTACATTACACTCAAAGTCATTTGATTTTCTTTACACAAAAATGTCACAGTGTATAAAAGTACTTGAGAAATAAGCTCTATTCTACACAGGGTATAATATATATTTAATTTACATCTCAATATAGTAAATTATTAATACTCTGTCTAAGAATTGAGCTTATTGAAGTAAAGAAAAACAGAAATAAAGTTCAAAATTCAAAACTTTGTTTCCAGTTTTAGTTTTTAAAACTAGCTTGTTACTAGTTAATTTGAAGTTACTAATTTTCTCTATCCTCTAAGGCTTTTGTACATCACATGCCATAAAATGATAACTCACATTGGATTTTGTCACATTGGATTTCAATAAGAACAAGTATTGTACATTTATATAAGATATTTCTGACAATTACATGCCATAGTATGATAAATCAAATAATCATTTTAGCCTCTAATGAGACTATGAATCTAATATACATTAATGGTCCTGATGTTGCATAAACAGTCTGAATGTATGTCTTAATAACATATCAGTTAACACATTTAAAGATTACTATTGCTCCACTTATCTTCACAAAGCTTTCTTAGCAGTACAGACAGTCAAACTAGTGGTGTGAATAGAAATAGATATTTATTTTGTCATACGTAACAATAATTACACATGCATGGGCATATATCATTTATGTTAACTGACAACCCCCTGAAATCATTGGCTTTGTTGTACTTTGGTGAAAGGCAGAAGTCTGAAAAGTTTTGAAAGCTTTTTTTTTGAACTCAAAATTCTGTATGTAAGTTAAACAGATACCTTGGTAAAATAAGGAATTATCCTCTCCCCTTGTACATATTGTACCAAAGTTACTTTTGCCCCTACTCTCAACAAGTCACTGCAGATATAATGCTTTAGGCCATTAATTCTGAACCAGTAATAAGGCCTCATAGCCTACATAAATATAAATTCAATTCATCATAATTCTTTTTTAAGTAATATATTAATATACCATAATTAAATGTTTCATAATAATGGAGAACAAACAAGAATTAAAATAATTGAAGGTAAGAAAGAAGGTAAGAAACTCATACAGTTTCTAGCTAAGTATCTGTTATGGTTTTCTGAGTTAATTTTATACTTAATATAAATTTATAACATTTTATATTAAAAACTAATTATAATTACTGTTATAAAATATGGAAAAGAAACAAAAATAATACAGATTATTTCTATTTACACAATTTTTATTTTTGGAATAAGAAAAAATAGAACTACAATTTAGGACACAAAGGCACAAGCCAGTATGGCAATTTCTATAGCCAAGGAAGTTCTACTCTGTAGGAGAAAGCTGTGTTAGGTGTTTTTTAAATAGGCTCTGTTATGGATTAAAAGCTGGTGGTCAATTTAATGCCAGCTGGATTACATCAGCAGGGTGCTGAGCACAGATGTTCCACCTGAGGAAAGTTGCCAGCATAAATAGAGATGTGGAGGAGGAGAAGCTGTGCATTAGTGCTTTGAGGCACTGTGAGTTACTGTTTGAGCCATTAGGTTCTCCTGGAGAAGCTCTGGTCCTCACATCGAGCTTTGCTTCCTGGCTCTGGAGAGGAAGACATGTGCCACTTGGTCTCCAGGATGAACTCATCACACTGGCTTCCTGGCATGTACTTGACTGTGCTTGTCATTGGAGGAGCTCAGGGCCTCTGTGTCACTGAGGATGGCTGTGGTGCTTTTCACTACAGCCCTGGTCTTTGTTGTGAGTGTGACTTCTTGGCTCCAGTGTAGAACCCTCAATCTACCAGCACAGCTTGTTCTAGTCATGGGTTATACAGAGAACAATTAGAATAAGGACATGGAGTTTACAATATTTTTATGGTGGTCACCCAGGCTTAATACAAGAAAATTCAGAAAATTATCCACCTCACTAAAGACATAGAATATTAGCCAAAGGCCTGAAACCCACAGCAATGTCCCACATAAGTCTAGATAAAGTCCCAGAGCTCACAACAATGCCTTCCACAAGTAAAACTGGTGGTCTAGAGCCCACAAGAAGGATGCATGCCAGTCTCTTTTATGGATCCATGCTGGGAAGGCCCAAAGGTCAGTGGTGGAAGCCAGAAAGTCTATGTCAGCAGGGTGAAGGAGCTGGCTGGTAGTTTGAGGGTTCTATGCTGGAGCAGAGAAGTCACACAACAACTCCAGGGCTGTCCTGAAAAGCACCACAGCCATCCTCAGTGACACGGAGGCCCTGAGCTCCTCCTCCAAGCACAGTTGAGTACATGCCAGGAAGCCAGTGTGACGAGTTCATCCTGGAGACCAAGCAGCACATGTCTTCCCCTCCAGAGTAATGATTGATGTGAAGACCACAGCTTCTCCAGGAGAACCAACAGCTCAACAGCAACTTGTATGAGAACCCACAACACCTCAATATCTTAACTAACGTGAATAGCTTCTCCTTCTCCATGTCTCTATGCTGGCAACTTTCCTCAGGTGAAACATCTATGCCCAGTGCCATGCTGATGTAATCCAGCTGGCATTAAGTTGACCACCAGTTTTCAATCCACAACATAGCTCTTTCACCCCGCTGGCATAGACTTCCTAGGTTCCACCACCAACCTCTGGCCATTCCCAGCATGGATCCATAAAAGAGAATCATGTGAGTTCTTGTGAGCTCTAGACCTCCAGTTGGACTCATGGGAGACATTGCCATGAGTTCTGGGTCTTCATCTGGACTCATGTGGGACATTGCTGTGGGATTCAGGCCCTTGGCTAAATATTCCATGTCTTTAGTGATGTGGATAGATTTACTGCATTTTCTTGTGTTAACTCTGGGTGACCATCGTAAAACAATATTATAAACTTAGCAAGCATGGCTTGTGTTGCAGTTAGAAGAAGTATTCAAATCATAACAGGCTGTTTAGTTGTAATTGGTTTGGGAACAGTCACCTCACTGTAACCAAGAATAATGATTGGTTTTCACAATAAAATGGAAGCCTCATCAACATATTTTTGTATCTCAAAGAACACCTATTATTTATAAGTATCTTTAAAATCATAACTCTGATTTGTTCATTTAACATTAACCTTAGCAATGTAGTTTATAGCAATCATTATAATTTGTCACCTGTTATAATTTGTCACCCTCTATGAGAGGGACCTTATTATCTAGTAACAAACCAATCCATCAGTAGCCTCAATTATGCTTAGTATGGTAATACTTGTAAGGATTTCAGAATCCACAGTGGCTTGAATTTAATCACAAGTTTTCACTTCTCTAGGACACTAATATTCACAGATAACATAGTGACCCTCACATGAATGCTTACTTTATAATAAAACTAAGTTTCTGACCACATGAAGAAGGCTTATCTGCTCCACTTAATTCATCATTCCTGTTAATGCTCAGAAAATTGAACAATAAGCCTAATAACAAAAACAATAGTGCTGAAGTATTGCTTTCACAAGTCTCCATAGGTCAATTGGACAAGAAATCTTTGGTATGAAATAATTACCTTAAAAGGGCTAGACATATTTTCATTGCCTGTTATTTTTATTGCATGGTATTTTTGAGCTTTCTGTATGTAGGCTACATACCACAATTGGCAAAGGCTGATCACTAGAATATGTTAACCTAGCAACTATATTCATTAACAGTATTATTTTACTAAGGTAAAAATAATTAGCTTAGTCATTGGAATACCTATCATCTGAACTTGCATAAGCTAAAAGGAAAAATCATAAACAAATATTACAAGTCCTATTTATTAACCTGACCCCAGATTTTTACTTTATGCCAAAGTCTAGTGGCCTGAATGCTAACTGTAGTGGCTTCTATGTGTCAAAATTACTTTCACCAAAACAGTTATCATAAATTGCATAAAATTATAGGTAAACCATTGCTCAGTTTATAACTTGCATACCAAATAAAATTCTGCTTTATGTCTGATAACTTTTGTTTATAATTTATTTTTTTCTTAAGTTTACTGATACTTTTTAGATAGACATAATGATCACATTCATCACAAGGAATTTGTGCCTGTACATAATATGTGTTGCTTCTGACTTTTCCCCCATTCTCTCACTTCCCTTCAATCCTTCTTCTCCTCCTTATTTACAAAACTTTGTTTCCATTTTTTCCTTTTGTCAATTTTTCCTTTTTTCTTTCTGCCTTCCCACTCCCATGTCCTCCCTTCCCATTTTAACATTTTCTTCCTGTTTAAAATATTTATTACACATTTTAGTCCTTATTTAAAACTTCAGTTTCTCACACCAGAGAAACAATGAAATATTTACATGTGTGTGTCTGCTTTATTTTATTTAAGAGTGTGGTCTTATGGTACCTTTATTTACAGAGAACTGTCTCAAGTTTATCCTTCCTTATGACTAAGTAGCTTTCCATTGCATAAATAAGCCACATCTTCTGTATTCATTCTTTGGTTGATGGGGATTTGGGCTGTTTCCAAGTATGCTGTTATTACACAGTATGCTGCAATAAACATGAGTGGGCATATATTGTGGAGGTGTGACATGTTTAATTATTTTGGAAAGATTGAAAGTAGGTGAATATCTGGATTGAATAGAAACTCTAAGTTTAGTTTGTTGAGGATTCTCCACACTGATTTGTACAGTGGTTGCACCAGTCTGATCACCACCAACAGCGGGGAGTCATTCCTTTTCCCACATACCTCTGGAAGCATTTCTTCCAAGAAACTGAATGTGAATCAGTACTCCCAAAGTCATTCCTAGCAGCAAGTATTACCCTGATAGCAAAAGCAGTGAAGGATTCAACCAAAAAAGAGAACTACAGGCCAATCTCCCTAATGAACATAGATATAAAAATCCTCAGTAAGATACTGGCAAACAGAGTGCAGCAAATTATCAAGATTATACAGCATGACCAAGTAGGATTTATCCAAGGGATGCAGGAGTGGTTCAACATATACTAATCAATACATGCATTATATCATCTTAACAGAGCCAAGGACAAGAACCATATGATCATCTCAATAGCTGCAGAAAAAGCATTTGACAAATTCCAACACCCAACCATGACAAAAAACCCTTAAGAAAATTTGAATAGAGGATCTTTATTTCAATATGATAAAATCAGCCTATGACAAACCAACAGCCAACATCATACTGAATAGTCAAAAATTGAAAACCTTCACTGTAAAATCAGAAACAAGAAAAGAATATCCACCTTCACTATACCTGTTCACTATATTTCTGGAAACATTAACCAGAGCAATTAGACACAGGAAAGAAATAAAATAAATAAAGATAAAAAATGAAGAAGTTAAATTATCATTATTTGTAGATGACATGATACTCTACATAGAAAATTCTACTAAAAGACTCCAAAAACTTCACCAAAAGACTTATAGATTTAAGTACAAAATTCAGTCACATAGCTGGATACAAACTCAACATCAAAAATCAATAGAATTCCTGTCCACAAATAATGAACTCACTTAAAGAAAAATTAGAGGAACCACACCTTTCAAAATAGCACTGAAAAGAATCCAATGCTTAGGAATCTATTTCTTTTATAGCAATCATTAAGTAGATTGTATCTTTACCAGTTGCATGGTAGACTTACACAAAATCAGACTAATGTTTTCAGAGTTGCTTGTCACCATACCTAAGCAGTGTCTTCTACTAACAGAGACTTAATAAATTATGTCAATATTTATCCATTAAATTAAATATAGTAATAAGCTTATTTTACCTATTTTTTTTTGGAAAGGAACTCCTATCTCTCTATGTGTCAATTCATTGCTGAAATTTGTAGATGTAGGCCATCCTAGTTCAACAATGTACAAATTGATTTGCTTCTTTTTCCTAGTAATGAAGAAAATTCTCAATGAAAATTTCTATAGGAGACCAAATTTTTAATCCTAGTTTTCATTCTTCAAGTAAGAAAATTTGGATGCTTGTAATTTCTGTTTAAATTATTAAATAAAACAATTCCTTCATTGGTTTAACAACAATTTCTGCTCACTTTAAATATGTTATTATTGTGGTCCCTGCTGTGATACCCAAATGCTAATGGCTCTCATAGGTGCATGCTTTTAAAGAAAGTTTGATATCTATAACTTGACTATACTGACTTTTTTCCATACCAGAAACTGTCTTAACAGCAAAAATAAGAATTGTTTGGTCTCTTTCTCACTTATAATTTTCCAGGTGTACTTAATCAAGTAATCATCATGCAGGCAAAATTCTTCAGTGAATTCATTGACTCTAAATGGGAAAGAACATTTTCCTTATGATAATGCTTCTAATCCTGTTTAAAATAAAATGGTGAAAATTATGAGTCAGAAATAAAGTTGGAGAACAAGAGAATGCATTATAATGTAAGTAATTAATGTCAATATCAAAAGAATTTGCATTGCAAAAGACACGGCATTCTCCTGGTAAGACTTGAAAGTATTTTTCATAGAAATTGTTCTTATGCTTTCTCATCTGGTAAGATTACATAATCACTTTTGAACTGATGAAATCTTACTGATTGTTGCAAAATGAATGAATGAATGACATTCACTTACTACTCTTGCTAAGGCAGATGTTGAAAGTCTCCAAGACTGTAATACTCTTGTATTTTGCATTGATCAAATAATCTATTTTTATACTCTTTCCCCATATAAAAAGTCATGGAATATTCTCCCCTTTCTTTATAATCACTCTGGGTTCTTTATTATTGAAACCAACTAAATTAAAAGAGTTAATATAAAGAAACAGATGTACCCCAAACTTTAAAATGTATATCCTACTATCAGTCAGAATTTCTGAGAGACAATGAACTTGAACTTCCATACATTTTACAACCAAAACAAAGAACATAGAAAACTTTGGAAATGTCTCTGATAATTTAACCAAAAATGTTAGGTCTTGCTGATTGCACCATTGTGTGCAGTTAATTTCTTCCTTCGTTGTCCTCATGACACATATGACACATCAAAAGATGAAGGCAGATAGAAAATCCTTTACAGACAACTGGCTGTTGAGTAGCTGTTGTTCTCTTTACAGTTAGTGGAATCCTTACTGCTTGCATTTTCTTTCCTTTACTTTTTTATTCCAATGGAGAAGAGAAAGCAATAAAAACAATATAATATAAACAAATCAACAGATTTTGATTCTCGAGTCAGACTGCATGTAACTAAGTGAATAGACTCACAGGTATTGGAATAAGAGTGCTAGAAAGCTTGGGGAGGTCACTGGCTGCTACATCTCTCAGTATGTTGATGTTGGAAGCTTCTGCTGAGTGACACCATCCAAGCCTGCCTGCTTCACACTACTCTTCCACAAGGCAAGGTATCACCTCATGCTTCCTGGAAATTCAACCTAAAAGTATCAACTTTTGCCCGTCAAAGTTATATTTGACTACTTCTTTACCACTTATTCTGCTAAAGGCCAAAATAAGCAACAGACAAGACCATCTCTTCCACATTACAAAACCAATTATATATCAAATAATCACTATATTATTTGTATTAATATATATGCAATTTACATTACTTGTAGATAAAGTTAAAGAAATGTAGACCATAATAATAATTCCATTGGAATATAAAATCAGTGATATCAGAGATGGATTTTCTTGTTCACAGTTTTATACACACAACCTAAGACAGAATTTGGTACATAGGATGTTCTCAAAAATCTCTGCTTTCTTAGTAATTCTGCCTAGAATGAGTAGTAAGTATGCTTGTCACAATAGAGAGCCTATGTGATGGACTCCAAGGATTATTACCTCCCTACATTGATGTTTGTCTAATCCTCTCTCACAGTGAATCAAGATTAAGAATGATCTGTGTGATCTGTATGTTTAAAGAAATTATAATTTCCAAGGCTAAACCATAATAGATCATTGCAATTTCTGTTTTGATTTTTAGTATTGCTTATTCTAGGGAAAACCTTCATGTTGTAAGGCTATTGATGTAGAGTTCACAGTGAAGCCCATGTAAAAAGAAACTGAAATGTTTTGGTAGTAGGAAACAATAATATCCCAGAACTTTGAACAGTATCCTTGGAAAATAGACCCTTTGGTTCCTGTCAAATTTTCAGGTGGTTTTAGTTCCAGCCAACATGAGAGATCCTGCACAGAATCTTCTTACACAAAGGTATCAAAATTCCTGACCCAAAGAATCCAGGAGATGAAAAACTGTAATTATGAAGATACTAATCTTCAGAGAATTTTTACTGTGAATTAAGTAGCTAACAAAACACAATTTCTGTCAACATATCTAACCTGGTGAGAGTCCATGTTCAAAAAAAAAAAAAAAGCCATAGCGCTCAATGGTTCCCTCTTTTCTTCAGACTGTGTGGACTGTTGGTAAAAGTCTGTGGAATCTTGCTCGAGGTGAGTTGGTCTCTTTTAGATATCTTTACAGAAACTCTCCCACTGTATATTTCTTCTATGGCTCACTGCACACTGAGTGGTTTTAGCCTGTCAGGTTTTAGTTTGGGGGAGTGGCTATTATTACAAAATATCATTAATAGGCAGTTTATAAATGACAGAAGTTTATTCCTTAGAATTTTAGAGCCTGAGAAGTGCAAGGTACCTGCAGATACTGTGTCTGGTGAGGCTTGTTCCTCAGTCTGCACCTTCTCACATTGTCCTTATACAGTGGAAGGCAGAAAGAGGCCCGCTCAGCACCGCTCCTCCAGGACACTAATCCCACTCACAAGACCTCTGCACTTGAGCCTGACCACTTCCCACCTCCTAATACCATCCAGCAAAGGAGCTTAGGGGAGAGCATCAACATTTAAACCAAAGGAAAGCAATCTCCTTCACATACATTTTGCATTTCAAAATGCCACGGTGATAACAATGTAAATATACTAAGTAGAACATAAAAACTAAGAATACTAAGTATCTATAATATAGAAATAATCTAATGTCTGGAAAAATATAAAAATTATAAGAATGTAGGGAGCAGCATGATAGTTTCATGGCTGCCGCTCCATCTCTCCCTCCTGTGGGCATCCAGTGCATCGGCCTACATTTCCCAGGATCCTCTCGCCCCACCCAGGAAATGATAGCAACCCATCCATAACTTCCCACCCCTGCTTCTTTATAAGCCAGGAACATTGTTCAATAAATGAGGTTTGATTGGGAAACTTCAACTTGCTTCCGTCTCTCTCTCTTCACCCTGCCCCCGCCCCATTTTCCTTCCTCTAGGGGAAAACCCACGCATTGGTCCGCAGGCGCCCAGCGTGAGGCCCCAATATGAGGAGGTCAACGAGGGATCGTTCACAGAGGAAAAGCCATGGCCACGGTAACTGGGGGGACTCTGTCCCTGTGATCTGTACAGACGACTGCCTGACATCCTGTCCGAATCACGGTAAGTGAATGTAATCGGCTTGGGTCAAGCGTTAAGTGAACACAAATTGTTCATTGCCAGCCTTAGTAAGGCCCTCAAAGCGAGAGAGATAAGGATTAAAACAAAAGATTTATTAAACTTGCCCCTGGTTTGCTCCATTGATACTAAAAGATGGGAAACATTAGGAAATGCTTTTAAATACTACTATAGAGTTTTTTGGTCCCAAAGGGGACAGGAGAAAAGTCCCGGTGACCTCTTTTGCATGTTGGACCTTAATTTCTGAGCTGCTAATCCAACATCATGCAGATCCCCAAATTAACAAAATGCTTACTCAAGGTGAGGCTGCACTACGCTCCTCCCACAATCCTACCCCAAAGCCACCCTCAGACACGTCCAGTGTGCCCAGTCGTCCCGGCTCTGTAATTCTTGATAGTAAAGAGCCACTTCAAGATGGCGACTTGCCACCACTTCCTTTGTCTGGGACACATGAGGACATTCAAAATGGCGCTGCCCTGTTTGATATTCAAAATGGTGCCGCCCTGTTTGACACCCAAAATGGCGCCGCCAGCCCCGCAGGTCGTTAAGACCCATATGCCATTCACAGTAACTACTTTAAAGGAATTAAAAACAGCAATCACTCAATACGGCCCCATAGCTACTTTCACCCTTGCTGTTCTAGATTCCATGACTCAAAGTTAAATTATCCCAAATAAATAAAAGGACTTAGCCAAAGTCACTCTTTCTGGGGACAATTATTTGTCTTAAAAATCTAAATTTTGGACCAATGTAAAGTCATCGCTAAAAATAATGCCGCTCAATAAAACCCCTAGACCCTCCACATGCTAGCAAAAACTGGCAACTTTAGTAGAAAAAAAAAAAAGCCCAAACACAATATGATCCTGGCCTTTTTACACAAATTAATAGAGCCACCTGTAGGGCTTAAAAAAGGCTCCCTTCTGGTGGAGAGGTTGTCTCTTCTCTTACTAAAATTAAACAAAAACCAGAAAAACCCTTCTGTGATTTTGTTGATTGCCTCTTACAGGCAGCCAAGCACTTTTTGGCTCCCCTGAGAGTAATTCTGCCCTAATCAAACAATTAGCATATGAAAACGCAACATTCACCTGCCAGGCTGCAATCAGGCCACACAGGGAGAGGGAGGACCTCTCGGGCTGCATCCGCCTGTGCACTGATATGGGCCCGGTCTACCATTGGGGCCTAGCTATGGCTGCAGCTGTAAGGGAGGTTCTTCTCCCACACAAACAAGGAAGAAAAACTAATAATGGCAAATATTTTAAATGCGTGTTCTTCCTCAGGGAATGGCCAACTCCCCTACATTATGCCAGGCTTTTGTGGCCACTTCATACAACCAGTTAGAGACCATTGGCCAAATATCTATATTCTTCATTATATGGATAATATCCTCTTGACAGGAAAACATAAAGATCAAACCTTACAATGTTATACATATAGTGACTTCATCTTTGCCACCCTTCAAACTAAAAAACACTAGTAAATATATTATAGCTCACATGCTGCCAGCCTTCTCGGTTCTGGGATGCCCTCAACAGCTCAAAACCGATAATGGCCCCGGCTGTACAAGTGCCTCCTTCGCTCAATTTTGCAAGTGCCTTAATATTCTTCATACTACAGGTATACCTTACAATCCTCAAGGACAGGGCATTGTTGAACATGCACATCATTCTCTTAAGTCCACTATAGATAAAATAAAAGGGGGAACATGGTATCCTACTCGAGGATCCCCCAGAAATATCCTTTCACATGCTCTATTCATTTTAAATTTTTTGACCTT
>PVLA01018096.1:0-15450 GCA_004027455.1 Hydrochoerus hydrochaeris | reverse complement strand
ATTTCACCTCAACAGCTATCATCACAGCCTGTGTGTCTCCAGATAAAGCTGGTCACTTACAGTGGTGGTGGGGTGGGTAGGGGGCTTGTTCTTGTTTGACATCCAGTATGCCAGATGGGACTATGGACTGGCTGTCCCTATGCTAGCAGTGAACCATGCATAGTGCTGGTTCACAAGGGGGGCTTGATTCTTTTTTTTTTGAAGGTAGTAAAATACAATAGAACAAGACAGAACAAAGCCAATTGAGACAACACAGCAAAATTGATACAGAACTTCACAGCAGGACACCAGGATAACAGTAATAAGTATCATAGTATATCTTATTATCTTCACAATAGTTGTTCACAATCAAGTATACCAAAACCAAACTGAAAACAGAACACTATAAAACCTATCAAAACAGAATACTGCATAGAGCAGAACAGTTATCAAACAAAGCAGAACAGTGAAAATGACATCTGCCTTCAAACAGAAGCTAGAGAGAAATCCCCCATATTTGCTATATTGCACATGGTCATCCTCCCAAGAGATGCTCAGTCCTCTGGTCCGTAGTTGCTAATAGTGGGGCAGAAGGGAGGGGATAGGATGTTTGTGCCCATAGGCTCATGGGAGACTCTGACTGGTTCTCTTCCTGGCCTGCCTGTAGCTCGCCTGCACCAGGGCTGCTTACCACGAAGGGAGGCATGCTGCTTTCTTGCTGAGGGGAGCTTTATCAAGACTCTTGATGAGTCTTTGTTCTTTCCTCCACAGTCTGCAAATGGTGCTGACTCATGAGAAAAGGCTTGGGTCTGGGTGTCCCCATGCCGGTGGCTGCCCATGCATGGTGCTGGTTCATGGTAGAGTTTGATTCTTGGTGAGTCTTTGTTCTCTCCCCCTGCAGTCCACAAATCCATTCCTTGACTGATGGACATTTGGGTTGTTTTCAAGATTTAACTAATGGAAATTGCGCTGCTATAAACATGGGTGGATATGTATCACTGTGATATGATGTTTTTAATTCTAGGATAATACCCAGAAGGGGATAGTTGGGTGGAATGGGACTTCTTTTTTTAAATTTATTTAAAGAGAAACAAAAGCATGTAAAGGGTAGAGGTAATACAGAATTCCAAAAAAAAAGATAAACAGTAAGAAATCACTAGTTAATAAATTACATATTATCCTCTTAGAAATAGTTGTTCAAGTTACAAAATTGAAGCATACAAAATAGATAGTCAAACAGTGAGAGTGTAATCAGCTATTCATGCATGAATCTCTGCATGTATTTCTATACTTTCTGTATTAGAGGGAAAAAGAAAATGTAGCAAGACAAAACAAAACAAATTCCTATAAAAACATGAAACCAAAAAGTTGTATAAAACCACAGTACAAGATGATCTACAATGATTACTGTGTTGTTTCTTATTATCTTCAATAGAATGTCTATATCATCAGGCATAATTGAATATAGCAGTATAATTGAATATATCAGTAAATAATGATATTAGTAAAATAAAACATTGTAGACAGTATAAAACTTCAAAGGCAGGTAATAATCAAACCAGAGTGGATATTCTAGTGGATCTTATAATCTTAAGTGCAGTTGCCTATACTCTCAGACTTGATACTATCAATCATAACAGCTTTGAATAAAATCTATTAATACAAAACAGTGACCTAACAAGCCAGTATCGATTATGATCAGTCTTGGTAAAACAGTGTGGGTTTTACAGAGCTTTAGATTAAGTTAATAGGAAATTAAGGATGATTGCCATACTATATCCTGTTATCTTTGGGATTACTGTCTGTGTCCTCAAATCTAGTACAGGTAGAATGGCTGGAACAGAATATAATACATCTAAGCAGAGTGGTGTGAGTAATGTGGGTTTTAAATCCTGGTACACTATTAACAATATAGTGTATCAAGGCCATCTATGTTAGAGTTTCTAGCCATCCTCCTCTGACTCATTTCTGCTATGCTATTTTTCTGCCTTTGTTTGTCTAGTTTTCTGCTTCATTCTACTGCCTGCCCCACTCATTGAGGCCTTTCAGCCACTGTTCCTAAAATCCTTGGTATTTTTTCTCTCTCTAGAATGTTCTTCAGAATTCTCTGTAGGGTTGGATTGGTGGTCACAAACTCCCCCAGTTCTGCTTTGTCATGGAAGCATCTTGTTTCTCCATCAATTTCTAGTGACAGTTTTGCAGCATCCATCAGTCTGGGCTGGAGGTTATTGTCCTTCAGGGCTTGGAAGACTTTGCTCCAAGCTCTTC
Source organism: Hydrochoerus hydrochaeris (assembly GCA_004027455.1). NCBI lineage: Eukaryota > Metazoa > Chordata > Mammalia > Rodentia > Hydrochaeridae > Hydrochoerus > Hydrochoerus hydrochaeris. The sequence goes on along the minus strand of PVLA01018096.1, from coordinate 13,203 downwards.
TTGATCTGATGGTCTGTGTCTAGAAGTCAGCCATGAGTCTCATGGGCTTACCTTTACAGATAATCTGTTTCTTTTCTCTGATGGCTTTTATTATTCTGTTTTTATATTGAATTTCTGGCATCTTGATTATTATATGTCTGGGTGTAGATCTGTTTTGGTTGTAGGTGGTTGGAGTTCTGTGTGCCTCACATAACCGCATGTCATTTTCTTTTCCCATGCTTGGGAAGTTTTCATTAATTATTTCTGTGAATAGCCTTTGTAATTCACCTGTATGTATTCCTTCTTCTTTGTTCATGTTTCTTATTCTTAAATTGTAGATTCTCTTGTCATCTTCTAGCTTTGTATTGATACTGCCTGTTTCCTTGTTATTTTTAAGAGATCTTTTCTTTCATGATCACACACTGCAAACTTGTCTTCAAGTTTTGATAGTGTATCCTTAGTTTCTTTTAAGGCATTTTGCCAGCTCTCAATGGAGTTTTATAATATCCTGGTAGTCTCTTTGAATCTGCTTCATGTATTCTATATTTTCTTTATATTCTTTATTGAATGTTTTTCTCCTTTTTTTGTATTCCTTCCTTCTTCCAACTGTATCATCCTGAGAGATGCTTCCTGAGAGCATTTCTTTTATTACTCTACTCATATCCTGCTTTGCCTGATTTAGTATTTCAGTTTTGAGCTCGTCTACAAGGTCCCGAAGATATCTCTCAATGTCCGTTGAAGCCATGCCTGATGTTGTGTGTTTGCCGCCCTCAGTCTCCCTTGTTTTTCCTTCTCCTGGATCAGGGCTCTCAGGGTTCTGGGCTGGGGACCTCCTCCTGCCTCTGTCTTCTGTGTTGGCCTCCTTCTGCCCCTCTCTCTTGTCATGACCCTGGCTTCCTCCACACAGGTTGCAGTGCAGGTCCCAGCCCCCTTCCCTGTTGCCCACGGTTCCTCCCAAGCATGCTGGCAAGGGAACTCTGCCCTCTCCTGCCTGCTCTTGTCACTGAGGTATAAGCAGCAGCTGTGTTTGCCTGCCCCTCCCCACCTGGCCAGCCAAACTTCAGGTGCCTTCACCTGGTCAGTGCGTGCTAGGCTCAGGGAATTGGTTTGGGATGGCTCATTGGTTCCCGGCCAGGGGTGCAGCCCAGTCCAAGCAAATCCCACAAATCTGTTCTTGGGAGGGAGGAACCAACTGAAGTCACAGTCTCTTTCAGTTCAGGCTCCTCCTGCCCGATTCCAACATGTCACCCATTTGGTTGTGCCCTTCCAGTGTGTGTGTGTGTGTGGGGTTCCCATCCCCAGCACTGCCCATGGATTAATGAAGATCCTTTCACTGGCTCTGCTGTCTGTTGGGCTCACCAACTCCTGACTTCAGTGCTGCTGTGCTTCCTGTGAGTGGCAGCAGGAATGAGTTTGGGTGGCTCTGCCTGCCAGCGTGGATTCAAGCTGGTGCAAACTTGGTGGGGCATCATGAAAACACTGTGTCCCATAGTTTTTAGATGTTTCAGTTGTAGTCCTGAAGTATTTGACAAGCTTTTTTATGTTTTAATTTCTTCCTGTGTCAAGAGGATCCATTTCCCTCTGTGTGGGTCTCTCCAGGGTGTTTTATTCTGGCAAATGAGTTGTTTCTCCCAGGAGGCTTTGTATTTTGTTGCTCACTGATCAGCCATCTTGTCTTCTAGTTGGAATGGGACTTCTAATCCTAGTTTTTTTGAGGAACCTCTACATGGATTTCTACACTGATTGCACCAACCTACACTCCTATCAACAGTGGAGAAGAGTTCCTTTTTCCCCACAGGCCCTCCAAAATTTGTAATTGGTTAATTTCTTGATGATAGTCATTTTTCTTGGTGAGATAGAATCTCAGTGTTGTTTTAATTTGTATTTCTTCAATGACCAATGGTATTGAACATTTTTCCCATATATTTAGTTTCATTTGTTTTTCTTAATCTGTAAAGTACATATTTGTCCCAGATGCTCACTTTTGGATTGAAACTCATCTCTTTAGTTTCAACTTTGCATAGCTACACACAATTCTTATCATATGCATATACATTTCTAACCAAAGATATGTAGAGTGTTAAATACAGTATAATAATTTATGTTCACAGTTGTTGATTTGAGTAGTGCTAAACCTTACCAGTGTTGGCTATTCTGTGTCAAGACCAGGAAGGACTAACATAAAGAACCTCAAAATCTTTGATCTGATAGCTGTAAAAGGGGTCCAATTGTAGTACACTGTACTCCAGGACTAGGACAGGGACCCACACATAGCTGCTTTTTCATAACTGTTAGATGGGGCTCGTCAGTGTTGCTCAGTGGTAGAGTGCTTGCCAGCATGCATGAGGTCCCAAGTTCCATCTCTAGTGTGTCAAGAAAAGAGGAAGAGAGAAAGAAAGGAAAAAGGTAAGGAAGGAAAAAAAAAAGAAAAAGAGAAAGAAAATAAGAAAAAAACCTGTTAGCTGGATTGAAATCCACTTCTCTGAAGGCTATAAAGGACTTTTCAGAGCTATAGTTGCTATCTATGTGTTCTTGAAATAGACTTATTAATTTCACAATGTGAAGACTATAAATATTTTGATAAGTCAGAATTAAGCAGTATTTTGCTAGAGGCAGTTGACTGTCCTTTTCTCTAAGTCAACAGTGATGGAAGCAGTGACGTTTCAGGACACGACACAAACTTTTTGATGCTGATTAGAACCCCATGCCAAACAGGATTCACATCTGGCAACTGTCTTGGTAAGCATTGCCAAGTCCTGAGCTCCAGTTGTCAGATGTCCACCACATGCTCTGGTGAGAGATGGTCTCTCCAGCTTTTTTTGTGTTGATGATCTTGGAGTCTTGAGGAGGACTGGTGAAATAGAGAAAGCACCTCAAGATGAGTGTTACCCTTTTTGTGTTTCTCTGTGTTGTGCTGGGCATGGAACTTAGGGCTCCTTGTACTCTAGGTGATTATTTTCCCACTGAGGGAAACTCTCAGCAACCAATCTGAGTCTTCTGGTATTTTTGTCATCATTGATGCTAGGGTACAATTTTTATAAAGGTATCACCGAGGTCAAGTGTCCTTGTCACACATATCAGGACATCAACATGTCTTATCTCTGTTTAGCACTTCTCATTTGGTCCCTTAATTAAAGCTGTGTTTACTGGGCTTTGTCACTGTTTTCCCTTTCTCTGCTCCTTTCTATGCACATGTGTAGGCCATACACAAGGAGGGAGGAGAGGCAACTTGTCTTCTGGAAGGAGAAGTTTCTACAGCATACTGTGTATACTACTTGGCATTCTACTGTAAGGAACATTTCTCTTTTCTTCTCTTATTTACTCACTCGAGTATTTACATCAGAGTACACTCATGTTTTCTATTTGGGTTATAATCCAAACCTGCAACATTATCAAATTTGTTGCTCAAAATTTTCCAGGTTTGACAATCAGGAGCTGTTACAGGCTTCCTTCTATTCCAGTTCTCAGGGGCATCTTATCTGAGTCGTGCTACCAAACTGCTTTCCTAGGGTAGAATGTTGAGTTGGATTCTTGAGAGTCTATGCAGATGACCCAGCACCATTGTTAGCTAGCACTTTGGTTTCTAGAACTCCAGCTCACAGTAGCTTGAAGAGCTGGAGCAACTTAGGTTCTCTGATGCAGGACATGGTTCCCCAGCCCGCTGTAGTTTGCTGATATTACTGGATAGACTATGGTGTTCAAACTGCTCCTGGGGCCATGTCTGCTGATAAGAATGGGTGGGACACACAGAAGAAGGGACAGAGCTGGAGCCACCAGAGTCAAGCAGTGGAATGAGTGAGTTAGTGGGTAAAATAGAAGCATTAGCGTCCTGGTCCCCCCATTTTTATTTAATGTGAGATTATGACATATGTAGAATACATTCTTTGTGGGGGAATTGGTACACATATATGTTATGTGTTGATCATTTTTACTTCTCCTTTCCATCCCCTCCATGTCATCTCCCCATACTCCCAGATCCACTTCCCTTCTCTCTGTAATCTGCCTGTCTATCTATTTTCTATCATATGGCCTATATTTTCCTTCTTAAATCAATTTTCACTGGGCTGGTGATATAGCTCAGTGGCATAGACATCTACCTGTCAAGCACAAGGTCCTAAGTTTGTTTTCTAGTATCCCCTCCAAATAAACAATTTTTTGAGTTTCTCATATAAGAGAAACTATGGATATCTAACCTTCTGTATCTGACTTATTTCACTTACTTCTATGGTCTCAACGTGTATCCATTTTTCTAAAAATGACTGTTCTACATCATTATTTATGGTCAAGTGCAACTCTATTGTGCGTTTGCTCCACATTTTCTTTACCTATTCATCTGCTTTTGGACATATAGGCCATGTTCAAGTTTATTTATTTTTGGATTATATGCAACAGCTAAGATGTTTAATCAACCTCAGTCTGACTCAAATCTGCATACTTTTTTCCAGATCTTAAACACAGAAAGGCATATATCAGTTTTCTGTATGATATTTTTGCTGCTTAGGGGACACAGAAATGACCTTGATTTCTCTGTGTTTTATTTCAGAAAGTAAAGCATTTGGAACCAGGTGAGTTGGGTGGAAGCATATGGCCAGGAACCAGAGGTGATTGCTGGGATAATAAAAATTTTGGCTTAGAAAAGTTAGTTTATAAAGGTCAGCTTGAGTGGCTCTTTTGGCAAAGATTTGGTCACCCAACTCCCAAAGAAGTGGGGTAAACATCTCTATGAGTCTTGTACCCTAGAAGGGAGGTGCTTTTTATGTTTACTCCCCTTCGGGCTGCAGAGACCACATGTCCTCATCCACGTGCATTTGGTGTTTCTGTGATGGGCAAGGGCTCAATTCCAAGAGCCAGTGGCTTATAAAGCATCAGGCTCCTCACCTTGAGCAGAGGATTTCAGGAGTCTTACACCATGAAGGGGACACTCCTTGTGCTGGTTTTGCTGGCGACCACAGAGTTGAGCTTCCAGGCAGGTAAACCTAGGAAGAAGGAGCAGATGGTTTTCCTGATCCTTGCTCCACTTCATCTCACTCCATTCTCCTTTGGTGATCTCCAAGCTGATGATAACAGAGTTAATGAGCATCTGGAGATCATTGCCCAGGAGCCCTGCAGAAAATCCCTGGAGACCTCAGCCTTTGAACCAAAGGAAAGATTTTGTGCTGCAAGGGTCACTAGCTGTGCACAAAGTAGTGATTTGGGGTGGTGGTGCTCATGTGAAGGCCAAAAACATGCAGGCTGCTGTGCTTGGGGTGTTGGTCAGGGCCAGAGTGTCCCATGTCCTGGCCCTTGAACTGCTCCCTTGGGTAAGTGCCTCACAGGAATGTGCTCTCTGTCTCGGGTGGCAGCAGTCCCTTGGGTGGGTAGCACTGTGTGGAAAGTCAATCAGCAAACAGTAGATAAAAGAGGAGACATGGTTCTCAACCACTCCCATCCTGGTGACTCCTTTAATGATATTTTTTCTTTCCTGTGTTTTCAGGTAATGTGTGTGTTAATTTTTATGATATTTTTGGGAAAGTGGTCTTGGGATTGAAGAAACCATTATTTGATGCTCTTGATCTGGCAAATGCTACTGAAGCAGAAAAAGCAGCCTTTGGAAAAATCCAGGATTGTTTCAATGAAGGAGGACTCAAAGCCAAGTTATTGGATACTGCTGCCTTGGTAACTTCCTCTCTAATTCCTTTGCTCCCTCTTATATACAGCATATAGTAGCATTTCAATGTCTAAAAGGACCAGAAAATCATGCAGAGTATGACAGCTGATGTGTACAATTAAATCTACAAAGTTTAGGTGTACTCTATAACAAGAAGATGTCATGTACACATCCATTCTGTTATGATGCCATACTGGTTCCTATAACAACAATTAGTATGCAATAGGAGAGATAAAGGGCACATAGATCAACAGGAGAATGTTCTCAGATAAGCAAAGACATTGTTTCTACTCTTGTGATCCCTTCTGGATAGAGGATGTGGCAGATCAGGAGCAAAGTTTTAACCTCCTGCAGTAAGGAAATCCTGCACCTGTAGGAGCTCATGAGGTGTGTTTTAGAGGCTGGAAGGCTTCTGTCTCATGTGCAGCTTCACTTCCTTAGTGCCCAGCTTGATGTCTACTCCACCAGCCCTACATCCACCTGCATTGTGTCTGTGCTCATGGCCAGCATTTTGATTCCCTGGCTTGTCCCCCTGAGGTCTCTTCTGGCTTCATGTAGCTACTCACATAACCTACTCTGTGCATCTCTCAACTTAAAAAGTGTTCTGGTTCCTCTATTGTGTAGATTTTCAATGGTCTGTGTCTTGTCTTGTTTCCCAAAGTACTTTTATTGTCAATATGGAAAAATGAGCTCCCACAACCAAGGAACAGAATATCTTGTAGTGAGATAAGCAGACAGAACCTATGAGATTGCTTATTACATGAATATATACATCTCATATGTACAGAACACGTGGCAGATGGTTTTAGGTAGCGAAGACCACACAAAAACCTACACTCAGACACCTTGCCTCTCCCAAAGACATGGCCCCTTCATTGCTCTTCAGAACTTTTTCACCTTCCTTGTCTTACTAGTTTGATTGCCTAGATTCCATTTTCACAGTGATATACATGTGGTCAGGAGACTATCTTCCTCCTGGCACGATCTGCCTTCCTCTTGAGAACTTGTGAGCCAGTGCTTCTTGGGGAAGTAGGTGAAACAGAGAGCTTTTCATCTTTGCAGATGAGCAGTGGGATGATTTTGGGAGAACTGGATAGCCCTGCCAAATGTCCAGAACTTGCCTGCAACCAACTGTATCTGTCCTTGTCTCACTTTCTTCCAGTTAAAAATCAGCTCCAGTGAAGAGTGCAGTTCGGCCAATCCAGAAACAGTGGTGGCGACTTTGAAGAAAATTTCTGGCTATCTTACTGCATTGCTGTTTGGTAGAAAGAGTTAAATATTTGTCACTGTTACCTGATCATAGCACCATCTTCCTACCCATTCTTCTCCCCTGAAGCTGGAATTCAGACACCTGGTCTCACCTGTTTAATCTCTGTTAGGTTGATTTAAATAAAATACCTGCAGCTCAGCTATGTATGTCCCGTGTCTGTGTGCTGTGTGGGAACTATGTGAGGCCAGGTCAGAGATCCCAGAAGGTGGTGAGAAGTGATACATGATGACACTCAGAGCTCAGGAACTGCAGTCAGCTGGAGCAAGGACAAAACTAGGCCTTGCTTCTCATTTACTGTACAATCATGGTGAAGTCATTTTACATTTCTAAAGCTGTAAAATGAGGATTGTATGTGGATTCCATAGCATTAGCCTGGACAGACAGAAATAGAGTTTTCAGTTACTGACAGTATTTGTTGTGCTTTGGCTCTCTGATCATGTTTTGGACCTCTTGCACCTTTAAACATCAATCCTGTAATTTCCATGTAACACAAGAAACAACTTGGGGGCATTTCTCACAAATCTTCTTGGTTTCCTGGTGGCATTTGCCATTCTCTGCATCCCAGGTTTATGTTTCCCTAGGAACTTGACAGTGCTCCATGGATACACCTGCCATTCCTGGCCCTGGGACCTGGTTATCACATGTCTTATTTCCAGAAGAGGAGGAAGAAACAAAATATTCTGGTGTGAGTCTAGAAGTCACTGCAAAGTTTAATGCAGTCATTAGTGTGGGCATATAGAGCTTGTGATTGATTCACTTGTCTAGTGCTTGGATTATAGGTGTGAGTGCTATACCTACCCTAGTGTGGGTAGCATGCATATGATATGAAGCAGGGAAAGACACTTGCTCTCTCTTTCCTCCTCTGTTTGCTCTTGTTTCTTTTGCTGTCTTCTACCACCATGGACTGTTGTACTCTGCCATGTACCACTCTGACTTGGAGCCAGCTAATTAAGGACTGAAACCTCACAAACTGTGGGCTAAAGAAACGTTTCCTTCATTAATTTTGGGTGTCCAGTATTTTGTAACAGGAAAGTGAGAGAAGTAACAAACACAGGAGTGGATGGCAGGCTACTCATGATGTTACAAGGCAGAGAAGATTTAATTTCTAACTCTGAGAGACCCAAACACTCCCAGAATGCTTCAAATTTGACCCCCAATAATGTGGCATAACTGGTAATATGTGTCTTCCTTCCTGGGCCAGACTGACAGAATATGGTGGCTTAGAGACAGCTGAACTTGAGACTCAAGACCCCCACAGACTAGATGTGTGCTGTATCACTAAACTCTAGCCCCACCTCATTTTACTATTGAGACTATTTTTTACCTTTGGAGGTATGATTCCCAAGGTAACCCTCCTGTGGTGACTGGGTGAGAGGCACTCATGGGAGATAATCATGGAGAGGGGTTGATCTAGACATAGAGTCCCCTGAGAAGTTTAAAGTCAGGAAAGACAGGGGCTCAGCCCTTCATGGTAAGAATCCAGCATCAGTTTGTGTTGTGCTCCAAAATTGATGGATCTGAAAATGCTGGCATTAAGTGTAGTGGGCAGCTTCAATCCTTTCCCTGCCTAGATCAGAGTTCTGATTTCTTTTCCACCTACCAATATGATCAGGGACACACATCAGTGGCACAGTTACCACAAACTTGTGAAAATGACTAGGGGGGGTCTCTAGAACAGGGATGCACCTCACAAGTCAACAGGTAAAACTAGATAGAGAAAAGTGGGACTTGTTTGATTTCAAAGCTGTGGATCCTGTAAAGAATTTACTCTTTGAAAAATAGAGGAAAAGTTTTTTTCATTTTTTTGGACTCTTCTCCCTTTTGTTTTTCTTTTTTTAAGGGGGGGACTTTTGGGTATTTTCCTTTCATTTTAAGTCTTTTTTTGTTTCTAGTTTTTCTTTCTGTTTCCTTTTTTATTTTGAAGAGAATAAAACCAAACAAAATAAAACAGAATAAAGCCAATAAAAACAGAATAATGAAATTATAATATAGGACTTCAAAACAAGATAATCAGAAATCAACAGTGGCTACCATAATGTCTTTTTTATCTTCAAAATATCTGTACATGCCACCAGACACAATAATATGAAACAAAGCCAAACAGAATAAAACCAATCAAAAAAAAAAACAATGTCAGCATTACAGGATTTCAAAACCAGATAATTAGAAATCAATGATGGTGCCATATTATGTCTTGCTGCCTTCAAAATAGCTGTCATTTCATCAGACATAATAAAATCAAACAAAAGAAGACAGAATAAAACCAAACCTAACAAAACAATGAAAATGATACATGAATTCAAGACAAGATAATAGGAAATTGACAATGGTTACCTTCCCTTTTTGGATGTTTCCTCCCTTATCACTTCCACAGTATCTTACTGTACATTTTGGATCCCACTAACATCTTCAGTTTTCTATGCTAGGGAGATAACACAATTTTCACCCATGAGTCTGAACCATTTTACCCATAAGCATGATCTCAAGTTGCATCCATTCACCTACAAGAGCCTTGAGATTGTTCTTTAAGATGAGTAGCTTTCCACTGTATAAAAATACATCTTTCTTATTCATTCTATGGTTGATTGTCAAGCTACCCCTGCTTTTTTCTAGTTTCCCATCTCATGAAACATTACTTTCTCTCCTTTGACTTTCAGTCCATGAATTTCTTTTGAGTTAAATGTGTTTCTTGTATACAGCATACTGATGGACATTGTTTCTTGATCCATTCTGCCTGCTTCTTTTTATTGCTGAACTGAGGACATTTACATTAATGGTTATAACTTGGTATACTTGGTATACCTTGGCTCATCTCTGCCATGCCATCCACCTGCTGTTGGCCCTCCACTTTTCCCCTTCAGTTGCCTGTCCTGTTTGGCATTCTCTGTTGTTGTTCCTGGAAACATGATCATCTTTATTTCTCCAGAATATCCTTCAGTATTCTTTTTTATTTTTATTTTTTAAAATTTTATTCTGAAGGTAGTAGAAGTACAACAGAACAAGACAGAACAAAGCCAATTGAGACAGTGCAGTGAATTTGGTACAGAACTTCACAGCAGGTTATGGGGATAACAGCAATAGGTACCATAGTATATCTCATTATCTTCACAATATTTGTCTAGTCAATTAGGTATAGCAAAATCAAACCAAAGACAGAGCATTATAAAATCAATCAAAAGAGAATGTTGAATAGAGTAAAGCAATTAATCATAATGAATCAAAACTGAAAACATTTGCTTTCAAAGAAAAGATAGAGGAGGCCCCCCTATATTTTCTATATTGCATACAGTCATCCTTCCAAGAGATGCTCAGACCTCTGTTGTCAGTTGCTAACTGGGGGTGGGGGTGTGTTGGGATGTTGGATTCCGAGCCTGCACATGGGTAGGCTAACAGGAAACATTACTGGGCCTGCTCCTGGCTCACACTGGAGGGCAGTCACCAGGAGGGGAGGTAAATTGTTTCTTTGTGCAGCTTCTTGGATTCCAGCATGACTGAGGTGGGATCTCTGATTCTCCTCTTGGCTCACTCTAGAGGAAAGAGCTCACCAAGAGGGTGGGCTAATGGCTTCTTTGTGCAGCCTCCTGGGTTCCAGCATGGCTGTGGCAGGATCTCAGGGGCTGCTCTCTGATTCTCTTTCTGGCTCATGCCAGAGGAAGGTGCTCACCAAGAGGGCAGGTGAATTGCTTCTTTGTGCAGCCTCCTGAGTTCCAGCATGGCCATGGCAGGATCTCAGGAGGTGGTCTCTCCTTCAGTACTCTTTATAGGATTGATTTGGGGGTAATGAATTCTTTCAGTTGTTCTTTATCATGGCAATATCTATTTTTCCATCTATTTTGAAAGATAGTTTTGCAGGATACATCACTCTGGGTTGGAAGTTGTTTTCTTTCAGGATTTGAAACACTTTAAGCTCTTCTTGACTTGATGGTTTGTGTTGAGAAGTCTGTCATGATTCTGATGGCTTTTCCTTTATAGGCAATCTGTTTTTTCTTTGTAAGAGTCTTTAATATTCTATTATTGTGCTGAATTTCTTGGATCTTGATTATTATATGTCTGGGTATAGATTTATTTTAGTTATGGCTAGTTGGAGTTGTATATCTTGCTTATCTACTGCCAAGTCCTTTCCCCATGTTTGAGAAGATTTCTGTTATTATTTTTATAAGTAGTCCTTTTATTTCCTTTACGTTGATCCCTGCTTTTTCACTGACACCTATCAATCTTAAATTATTTTTCTTTACATCATCTTGCAGCCATTGAATTATTATTTCTTGGTTCCTTGTTATTTTGAAGAGTTGTTTCCCTTCATGATTGCTATGTGCAATCCTGTCTACAAGGTTTTAAAGTCTAACTTGTCTCTTTCAAGCAGTTTTGCCAAATTTTGATGGAGTTTTTAATTTCCTGGATATTTCTTTGAATCTGTTTCATGCTTTGTAATTTCTTCCTATATTGTTCATTCAAGATTTCCATCATTTTCCTATGCTCCTCTTTTTATCTATGTCTACTTCTTTTTTTTATTTAAAGAGAAAAGAAAAAAAAACAAAACAGAAAACAAGGGAAGCAATAATACAAAGTTCCAAAAAAATGAGATAAACTAAAATACACACTAAAAATCACTAGTTGACAAATTACATACTGTCATCTTAGAAATAGTTGTTCAAGTTACAGAATTAAAGTGCAGAAGGTGGACATTTAAACCATGAGACTGCAAACAGTTCTGTTCAATGATTCAACATAAACTTAGTAATATTTGTTTATCAATCCTACATACTTAAACATACATGCAGTTATATACTTTAGAGCACTTTCTTTTTCTCTCTTTTTTACAATAGAAATTACAAAATTTGGGTTTTATTACTCATACATTTCTTATTACTTATTTTTAGTTAATAAGTTACATATTGTTCTCTTAGAAATAGTTGTTCAAGTTACAAAATTAAAGCACATAAAATAGACATGCTTTTTATTTTAAAGAGAATAAAACAAAAGAGGACAGATCTAAGCAGATCAGAACAGAACAACGTAAGCAACACAGCACTTCACAACAAGACAATTGGATATTAAGAGTAGATATCATAATATCTTTCTTCAAAATAGTTGAGCTTAGCTTTACACACAATAATGTCAAACAAAACAAAATAGAATAAAACCACTCAAGAGAATGAAAGTATTGCAAGGCATTCTGAACCAAATAACTGAAGATGAACATTGGCTGCTGTATTATCTCATTTTCCATAAAATTTTTTATACTATCATTCATATTAAAATCCAGTAAGACACAACATGATAGAACCAATGGTAATAGAAAAACAAAGCATGGTAGGACTTCAGAGCAAGATAATATTAAATCAACGAGGGTTGCCATATTGTCTTTTCTGTAAAGTAACTAATAATACCATCACATATATTAACAAACAAAACAATAAAACCATTCCAATGAATGAATGAAAACATAAGCCTTCAAAGCAGTATAATGGTGAACCATGATTACCATAAAATGTTCTGTATTCTTACCATTTCTTACACTAGGGAGACTATACAGTATTTATACATGTGAGTTTGATTTATTTCACTTATGAGTATAGATTCAAGTTGCTTCCATTTATTTATAAATATCTCAATGTGGTCATTCTTTATAGCTGAGTAGTACTCCATTGTATAAAAGTACCACATTTTTTTAAATCCACTCCTCGTTTGATGGGCACTTAGGTTGTTTCCAAGATCTGGATATTACAAATTGTGCCACTATAAACATGGGGTGCACATATATCACTGTAGTAAGATGTTTTCAGAACTTTTTGGAAATATGATAAAGAGTGGAATAGCTGGGTCAAATGGGAACTCCAACCTCAGCTTTTTGAGAAATCTCCATATTGATCTCCACAGTGGTTGCACCAGTCTACACTCCCACCAACAGTGCAGAAGAGTTCCTTTTTCCCTACAGCCTCTCCAGCATTTGTTATTGGTAGTTTTGCTGATCCTGGCCATTCTTTCTGGAGTGAGATGGAATCTCAGTGTGGTTTTAATTTGCATTTCTCTAATGACCAATGATGATGAATATTTTTTCATGTATTTATTTGCATTCATTTTTCTTCATCTGAGAACTGTGTGCTTATCTTGGGTGCCCATTTTTGGATTGGGTCTTTGAATTTCGGGGGTCTGATTTTTTTTCAGTTCTTTATAAGTTCTAGACAGAAGTCCTTTGTCTGAGGGACAGTTCACTAAGACTTTTTTCCAGTTTGTGGGTTTTCTTTTCACTCTGCTGGAGATTTCTTTGGACATACAGAAACTCTTTAATAAGACGTGATCCCAG
>PVLA01018095.1:0-15451 GCA_004027455.1 Hydrochoerus hydrochaeris | reverse complement strand
AGAAGAAGAAGAAGAAGAAGAAGAAGAAGAAGAAGAAGAAGAAGAAGAAGAAGAAGAAGAAGAAGAAGAAGAAGACAATGACAAAAACCCAGCTTTTAAAAATTGATGAGATGCAAACAGCTGTTTCATGAAGTAGCATATGAGAATTTCAAGTGATCATATGAATGCTGTCTGCCTAATATTATGATGCTCCTGTGTGTCATAGTGATCAAAACGTCGAGAGCAGCTTAGTTCTACTAGTCAAACATTGGAAATACCCCAGAGGGTCCTCAGCGCACGGTGCAGAGTGTACAGGATCCACACAATGAAACACTGCTCAGCAATGACACAAGTTATTAGCACATAAAATAGCATCCTTGAACATCTAAAAATTATACTGAACAAAATAAGCCTGATGCAATGGGCTATCTGCATGATTTTATTTATATAAAATTGTAGAAAAAGAAAATTTAGTATAAAATGACAAAAGTTGGAGCCGGAGTTGCCCAGAGCCGAGGACGGGAAGGTGAACGTGATCTTGAGGTAATGGAAATTCTCGATGTTTAGATCGCAGTAGTCCTTACACGGGTGTGGACTACATATTCAAAACAGAAACATTTTAGCTTAAATTTTATGACAATAAAGTTAATCTTTAAAATTATTCTGTATGTTAGAAATAAGAAATTGACATGTTGATTAAATGCTGCACCTTCTACGCCATACCACCTACTCCAAAACCACAATTTCTTGTATGTAGTCAATTTGAAGAGCATCTTAAAATCTCAGCTGCAGATAAAATGTGTGTTGCTGCCTGTCTCTGCCCAACCCCAGCGCACAGCTACGGAACTGAGGCCAGGAGGTCACTGACCAGGCACGAACTATACAGATACAATTTATCTAAGTAAGTCATTTAAGAAAACAGTTTTAAAAGAAGCGTGGCTAGCTCAGTGGTTGGAAAACAAAATAAACATCATATTTTAGAAAAATAACAAGAGGTTTGTCATTATCTGCCATTGTCTCAGTCTCAATCATTGTGCAAAAGATGCAGATGCCTGACAGACTGCCACAGCAGAAGGGGTCCCAGATTTTGAAATGGGTGGGGAGGGGTGGGACAGTCAGAAGGAAGAGGTGTATGGCCAGGGTAAGTTGTTGCCAGAGAATGGAAGTAAACTCCCTAAAGACAATGTGCTCACTGGCCTGCAGTCCTAGAAAGAAATATATGTGAGTTGTCCAGTGCATTGTTTCCATGAGGACAGTGATTAAACCTTTTTTATTACTCCAAACATTTTTATCTAATAATTGGTTTTAACACCTATAAATGAGTCTGTTGCAGCAGTGCATGCCTGTCACACCAGCACTTTAGGAGGCTGAGGCAGGAGGGTCACAAGTGTCAGTTCCTCCTGAGAAACTTAGCCCCTGTCTCAAAATAAGAAATAAACAAGGACTGGAGATTAACTCAGTCAAAGCCCCAAGTTCAATCCTCAGTGCTGCCAAAACAAGTTTATATGAAAAGATACTTACAATATAAAATAAAGTAATACCTAAGTAAACACCCCTCTGCACCAGTTTAAAACCATCCCATTGTACCTGCTGTGCGCTCTTGGCCTGTTCTATCGTCCTGACACTCTACTTCCCTCCTCTATTTTTGCCCAAAGTAATCACCTTGTATATAATTCTTTTACTGTATTTTTTGGACACAGGAGAAGTACTCCTTCCTGTTTTTATGCTTAGAGTTATACCTGCATGTTTCTAAAAATGTATTATTACTAAAGGTTTGCCTGTCTTCAAGGTTCCTACAAATATTAAACTGTGTAAGTCTTCTGAGAAATCACTCCTTTCACTCTATATTGTTTCTAAATTTTATTGATGTGACTGTATGTAGTGGTAGTTCATTTTCACTGCTGTATGATATTCTGCTATGTGGCAAAAGGCTACATATCTATTCTCCTTCCAATGTATTCACATACTCTGTCTAGATTTTCAAACCATGGACTTTGTGGCTTCAACGATTTTACAAGGCGTGATCAGAAAGACGATGGCTTCATGCATTGTTAAAACGGGTTGCAGTAATAAACACACTGCCACCGATCTCTCTCCTATATGCCCCTTCGTTCAAAGCCAGTCTGCTATTCTTGCTACTCCCTGCAGCAGCTCTGGCATCCTCTCTTGCGAGTGGCTTTAGCTGCCTGGCTGTCCTGGACTGACTCAAAACCTTTCCCTTCCATTGTCACTTATCTCTGCAGAAGAGCTGGAAGTCAGCGGGCACCCGATCTGGCGAAGCACGTGGCCAAGCACACACTGTCATTTTTTTACCGACCTGTCTTTCTGTCACATGGTGCTGAGCTGCAGCATTCACTGTTTTTCTTTTTTAAATCATGTCTCGTAAAGACACAGCTGAGGACTCCCAGAGCTGCTTCAGACAGTGGCAAGAATGATGAGACAGGTGTGCTTGAAGCCAGGGGGACATTGCAAAGGGAATGAATGACAGTGTGTCTTTTGTTGCAGCAAATCCTTAAATCTAAATGTTCATCATATATTTTGATAGTTCTTTATGCTTATGCTTTTATGGTACACATATTTATAGGACCTCTAGCATCTTTAATTCCAAGTAAAATGGCTAAATCATAATTTACTCCAGTGTAACAAAATAAAGCTGATCTATTTTTCAAACCTATATACCACTTACATTTCCAGAAGCAAGATACAAAGGTTCCCAATGTTTAGCAATCACAAGCTTAAAACATTGGCCAGTCAATTGGATATAAAATGGGATCCACTAATTCAGAGCAGAGGGAGAGTGCCCCTCCCCACAGTGGTGTTTGTAAGAATACTGAACACGGGCAGTGGGGGAAGCCAGGAGCTGTGCTGGGCTGGCACTGTCCCGTCCACTTGGGTGAGCAGAAGGCTGCTGGGCTGCAACGGGGAAAGCATTTGGGGGACACCCATGGGGCTGCTCATGCTCACCCTTGCTGGCTGGAGATTGGCTGCATCCTACACAGGGGAGACTTGAGAGACCCCGTTACTGTATCATGGCAGAGAAGGAAGAGACAGACATAGAAGAGCAGGTCAGATCTAACAGGGCCTGGCAGAAAAGGAAAGCTGGGGAAGATGTGAAAGCTCCTTAAACTCCGAACTCACTCCTCAACTCACACACAAGCCAGCACGAAGCCTTTCTGGACAGATGTCCTCAACACAGTCCCTGATGGATCAGTCATTGATCTATGGGTACAAACACAGCCAACCCTTGGCAAGCCAGACTAAATGAAGTACGTTTTAAAAAGGGATGTAGTAGTAAAATCAGCAGTCACACGATATGGAGAGAGATGTTCTCTGAAAGCAAGTTATTAAAAACAATCGAACAACAACAACAAAGCTAAAAAATAGCAAGAATGAAAGTCCTAGCAAAAAATCAGAAACCCCAAATTCCACAATATATTGCCTAACATTGTCAGGTTTTAACAAAAACTTATAAAAGAATATGACAATCATTCATCACCTCAAAAAAATCTTAATAAAGAAATAGAAATAATTTGTTCATGTTAAACCATCCTTGCATTCCTGGGATGAATCCCACTTGGTCATGGTGTATAATCTCCTTGATGATTTGCTGCATTCTGTTTTCTATTATATTATAGACAATTTTTGCATCTATGTTCACTAGGGAGATTGGGCTGTAGTTCTGTTTTGGTTGGGTCTTTCTCTGGTTTTGATATCAAGGTAATCCAAGAAGGGAATTACAAAGTTAAAAATTATAATAATTGAAAGGAAATTCTCACCATGTAGTCCTAATAGCAGATTTGAGATGACAGAACAAAGAAATTACAAAGTTGAAAGTGAATCAGTGAAAATCATTCAATCTGAAAAGGCTAGGGAAAAATTAGACAAAGTAATAGACATATGGGACACTATAAAGTATATTACAATATATGTAAAGGAAGCCACAGAAGTAGTGTGTGGAGGGAGAAAGGGACGGATGGAGAGGGAAAGGAAAGAAGCAAAGAGAGAGGAAAAAAAAAAAAAACGTGACCAAAAATCTTCCCAAATTTGACAGAAAGCATTAATATACAGATGCACAGCCTAAGAAAAACCAGTGAAATTTTATGAATTCAAAACAAAAAGACCTATACAATTAACAAGTGAAACAAACAAAAAAAGGATTAAAACCCAGAGATAAAATGAGTTTATGTTTCCAGAGCAAGAGTAACGTATTCACAGTTAACTTTTCTTCAGAAGAAAGTGGAAAGAAAGTACTTCAAGGGTAAAGAAGAGCAAAAGGTAACATCCCCAGATTAAGAAAGGCTAGAAAATTCATTACTGGCTTGCCTGTTAACTAACACCAAAAAGCCAGACATGATGGTGTATACCTGTAATGACAGCACTCAGGAGGCTGAGGCAGGACGATCACTGTGAGTCCAAGGGCAGCCTGGGCTCCATAGGTAACTCAAGGCCAGCCTGCACTATGCAAAAAGACCCTGTTTGGAAGAGAAAAAATAAGATAATGCTTAAAGCAGTCCTCAGTGCTAACCTGAATTTATGGGAATAAATGAAAAGCATCAGAAATGGTAAACATGTCAAATAAGACTTCATACAGTTTTCTGTTTCCTTCTCCTCTTTAAAAGACTATTTACTGTTATCTTTATGGATTACCTATATATGATGCAATAATTATTGCCCTGTATTATTGGATTTATAACATATGACATGGAATTTATATGACAGTCAGGCACTAGA
The DNA here is from genome assembly GCA_004027455.1 of Hydrochoerus hydrochaeris. Taxonomy (NCBI): domain Eukaryota; kingdom Metazoa; phylum Chordata; class Mammalia; order Rodentia; family Hydrochaeridae; genus Hydrochoerus; species Hydrochoerus hydrochaeris. Next base: position 10,741 of record PVLA01018095.1, on the reverse strand, counting down.
TAAAGAATAGAAAAATCTTGCTCTATTAGATCAAAATTGCCATACTTAGCTCATAAACATCAAGTACATTTTGAAAACAATAGAGTGACCACAAAGGCCATAAGGATAGTAGCCAAGAGTCTCAAGCGAGACACACAGAGGAAAATTCCTTTAATTTCTATTGATAGCTATAGGAGCCTGCCAAGGCTTACAGCAACGAGGAGGCTATTTGTTTTGTTTTGTTTTGTTTTATTTCACTTGTTATTCCTAGAAATACTGAAAATTGCTATCTCCCTGGAGTGAAGGGGGAGTCATTGGTGTACACTGTCATGCATGCTAGTTAGTTAAGAAATTATAGGAAAATGAAAAGGATTAATATCAGCCACAATGAAGAGCAGAATGTGAGATCTTGAACCACTGGAAGATGTAAAAAATCTATGGAAATGAAGAGTGTGTTACTGGTGTAAGAACAGACAATAGCATGGGCAGATGACACTGTGCTCCCAGAGGAAAGGACACAGCTTTCTTAACATGGAAAATGAATCTTAGACATCACCTGACACAAAACACAAGCTTAGCTCTAAGCTGATTTCTTAAAAGTGAAAAATGAGAAAATATATCTTCTGTGACGTAACACGGAAGTCTCTGCAGGATCTGAGGATTGGCAAAGACTTCTCACACCAACCACAAAAAGGAACAATCACACAGGGAAGATGATAAATTAGGCCTTGTTTTTAACACCTCTGTTCATCCAGACACACATGCTGAATGAACAAGCTGGAGACTAGAAGAAGATCTATCCAATAAATTACTTCACCCTGAATATAAAAGAATCTGTACACATCACTAAGAAAAGTACAAACATCCCAGTGACAAAAGGTTTAAAGGAGACATTTCAAAGAGTATATTCAGTAGTGAGTAAACATATGAAAAGATGTTCAGAGCCATTCATCAAAGAAATGCAAATTAAACCCACAGTGAGATACTGCTTCATACTCTCCAGAATGATTAATTAAAAACAAAACAAATAGCAGCACCAAATGCTTAACAAGAAGCTGGACCAACACATTCAGCACTTGCCAGCACCGCTGGCAAGAATATAAACTGGTGCAACAGAGCAAAACTGGTAGTACTAAAACTAGACACACAGTCCTGGTGACCAATTCCACTTATAGCTGTGCATCCATCAAAAATATGTTCATGTATTACCAGAAGATGCACTCAGAGCCCCGCTATTCACAATAACCCCAAACTGAGATTACCCAACTACTTACCAGTAATGATGTGAATTAATAACCTAGGGCTTTCTCACATAACAGAGTACTGTCCACTGATGGACACAGAAGAGGACCACACACAAAAGCTAAATTTCACAGGCATAATATTAAAATAAGCAATATAAAAAATATACACAGCATAACTCCACTTATATTAAGTCCATAAAAGTCAAATATGATAACAAAAGCAAAAAGAAACTTACATTTTCAATAGATTTTGTCTGATTTTTCCAAATGTCCGTACATAAAACCCAGAAATATGCCTAAAATAATATTATCCTTGAGACTGAAATGTAAATGTTTAACATTTTGCATAATGCTTGTTTCTGTTTTGGGCAGAAGGCCAAATAGTTTTAAATTTATTTCTCTGTATTCCTTGTGGAAATACTACAGCTTTTGTGTGTGACTCTGAATTTTGTCTTTAGAAGATCCTTCGCCATCAATGGCTGTAAGGAATGTTCACCAAAAGGTGTTTCCTGTTGCAGACTTGGGAACCATCTCCCCAAATACATGCCTGCCCTGACCTCTGCTATCTGCACCTGAGTCCTGCCCAGCCTGGACAGGAGGCTGCTACATAGAAATGATTTTGCCATTAGAGTATCAACAAGAAGACCTGAGGGCTCTCATGCTTTACATGCTATTGAAGAAAAACCAACAGAGGAAACCTCACTCATTCTCCACCCCAGCAGTTCATCTGGCCACAAGCCTGAACAGCACCTCCTCCCAGGTCTCACATTGCCCATCCTTTACAGTAACACTGATGGTGCTACAGCTGCGACCTTGAATGGCCCATGTCTTGAAGGCTTGGTGACCAGCCCGAGGCACTACTGGGAGGTGATGGAAACTTTGGAGGGTAGGGGGCGTGTAGGGGTGTCCTACCAAGAAGAAGTTACCTCACCGAAAGGGGGGGTGACCTCGAAGGGGCCATCAGGACCCCAGCTCTTGATCTCTCTCTCTCTCTTTCTCTCTCTTTCCTACCCGTATGATCACTCCAGCACATTATCCCCACCATGACAGTTCTCCCTGGCCACAAACCCCAACACAAGGGCGCCATCTGACTGTGGATTGATAAATCCTGACACCGTGCCCTACAATAAACTTTTGCCCTTACGTTTATTTATCATAGGCATGTGTTAATGGTGGTGGAAATCTGACTGAAATGGACAGCTTTGCTTCCTGAAGGAAGAAGATATGTGCAATGCTTTACATGTGTTTCCTCACTTGTGTCATGTCAGTATTTGGGCGAATCTCCTTTCATTTCATACAACAGTCACCTTTCTGCTTCCTCAGGTGCCTAATTCCACGAGAATTTTATTTCCATTTCTTTTGAGGACTCCCACACAGACTGATCTCTCAGTGGGTACAGCGGTGATAAATGTCTACAAAGCTGAGATCTGTGGGTTGACCCATAATATTATAAGACATATATTTTTGCAAAACTCATTGGTGTCCTAAGTTGAAAGCTCCCACAGAAGAGGGCAAGTCCTTCCCCAAGGCCACTGAGGAGCCACTCTGCCTCTCTGCAGCTCTGTGTCTAAACTGCTCAGCATGGCCCACAGCAGTGGGTGGTGCCCGCTGGCCCACACCCTCGTTCACCTGTACTCTACGGCCATGGGCACTGCAGCCTCGCGCTGCACCAGGGCTGGAAGGGGGAGGCCGGCCTTCTCCGTGCCTCTTCGGGCTGCACTGCTATTTCTTTGCTTCTCCAGAGAGTCTCTTGCTTTCAGCCTTCGTCTTTCACACAGCCCCTGCTGCCACGCTGTGAAAGGGTCACTCCCCGCTGCTCCTCTCAGGGTACCCCGTGCATGACCACCACGGTGTCCTGCTGGCACCCATCCCCAGGACGATCTCGTTCCTTCCTGGGTTACGCTTTGGAGCTGTGCTTTTAAATCCAGTCATCCCAGAGACTGCGGAAGGCCCTCGTAGGCCTCCTTAAATGAGGCAAGTAAGCGAAGAAGACACCAAGACTGTGCTCAGATCAAGAGTACTTAGCGCTTCCGTGAATGTGATTCCCTGCAGGTTGTCTGCTCTAGTGAGATGAATTGCAAGAGGCTGAACTTACAGGTTCCTGCTGTTTGTGTTTAGCCATCTCAGTGCATCATGGCTCTCAATTAGTCTTGTTTGGCCATGGTGCATACGGCTCTATCCAGAAATGACAGCAAAAATGCCACACAGTTCCCTGATCTCAGTAGAAAAAGAGGTACGATGTCTGACTCTGTGCTTTCAACACCTGCAAGGTCGTTCTCATTTGACAGACCCCAACCCTAGCACACACAGAATAGTTCAGCATTCGTGACTGCGCTTCAGTGGCCTGAACCTAGGAATGGGTTTCCGGGCCACGGTGTCTACAAGTCAAAGAGCCACAAAGAGAAGTCCGAGATAGAGACCTTCAGAAATACCTAGGTCCATGGGTTCTCTACAGCTCCGAGTTAGACCCCTTGCAACAATGCCTCGGTGCTTTTGTATCAGCCCTGAAGGAAGTTCGAAACAAATAAGAACAAAACTTTTGCTTTCCACGCAGCTCCTACTCCCTACCTCAAAACCTCAACCTCTCTTAGACAAACCCATTTCTCCTTTCTTAAAAGAAATGGAATTTCTTTCATTGTACTTAAGGACCTGGATGAAATTTTATTACTGAGAAATTAGAACTCGAAATTGAACAGAATAGTCTAAAAGATCTAGCAGTTGGCAGGGCTCCTATGCTAATTTTACCATGTTCCAGATTTTGGTGATGGCAGCAGATGTAAAAAAAGGTCCACCGCTGTTAAGACAGGGGTTCAAGTTTCAGCTGATGCATTCTGTTCCCCCAAAAGTATCAAAAGAGGATGATCCGGAGAAATGTGGGGAAGCAGAGTAAATGGCCCATGTCGTTCCGTGCCTCATGAAGCACACTGCGTTCCCACAGCACTTTTGATTTTAGGAGAATGGAATTCCTCCAAGGGATTTGTGAATTAAGAATTGAATGTACAGTGAGTGTCGCGATGCAAACTGTGAACCATCTCATTGACTTACCGGTATCCCCAGTGAGAGTGAAATTGATGTAAGATGCAGGTAGAGGGTTTTTGAAAATTTTCTAGTTTTTAAGAGACACAGAGCTGAGGCTTACAGAAAAAAATCTAGGAAATCATAAAATATGTGTTCCCAAAAGAGCTATAGACATTACATTACTGTGATCCATGCATACTGATGTTTATAACAGCACTATTCATACTAGCTAAATCTTGGAAGCAGACTATGTGTCCATCAACAGAGGAATGGATAAGGAAAATATGGTATTTATACAAAATGGAATACTATTTAGGTATAAACAAAATAAATTCAAGGCATTTGTAGGAAATGGATTCACTAGAGAACGTAATGCTAAGTGAAATAAACCAGACACACAAGCTGAAATATCATATGGTTTCTGTCTTTTGATTAATGCAAAGTACAAACACAGAACAAAATAAGATTGATAAAAAGAATCAAGGAGAAACTGTAGATCTTTTTGTAGATGGGAAGGGGTCCAAGAGATCAAGGGTGGAGGGTGAAGGAATCTAAAATGACTCGAGATTCGTCCATATAGGGAACAAATGCCACAATGAGTATAATCATTACACATCCCAAACATGAACTAAAATAATGATGGGGAAAATGGGGAAAAGGAATCTAGAGGTGGAGAGAGGGGGTGAGTGGGGAGGGGAAGGGAAATAAAAAGAATCAAGATGTGTTAAAAAGTGTGTATAGTACAAATAAGGACAAATATTCCTAAACCAGATGATTAAAAGAAAATTTTAAAAAGAACAGTTACTTAACAGTATTTATTTATTTACTAGTGCTTGAAATTAAGTTTATGAAGTTTAAAAATCCAACGAAAGTGCTCTTTAACATCACTAATAATTAATATATTTCATTTTTTTCATTGACACACTTTTAAGTTTGAATTTGTCATTAGTGGAATCAATAGTAAAAGAAAGATAATGGATAATAGGAAGAAAGACTTTGCATTTCCATCACTTTCTTTCAGGAATCCAGGCGTTTTGGTCGTTAGAGGCAATGCTTAGGTATGAAATTGTTTTTACTGAGTTATTGATGACTATATCTAAGCAGAGCCTAAGTCAAATTATAGTATATTACGGAAGCAATAGCCTCCTTCAATCTTTTGCATTATTGTACTATCAGAGCCACCTAAGCCCATTACAGAGCTGCCAGGAACACTGTGTCTAGACTATAAGTCATCTCGGTTTTAACCAAATTAAGTCCCTACTACATGACTCAGATTTAATATCTTCTGAACATAGCAATGTAATCTGCAACCATGGAATTATTATCAGAGAAAAGTAAAGCATGGTGCATTCTACAAAATGGGCAGACAATAAATATTTGTTGAACTAAAGATATGACCTGCACCTACTACAAATCTTTGCTATTTTTCTTCCATAAGTGAATTAAGAGCTACCAATCTATAACATTTCTATCATGTCATCGACCCTGATGTAGGAAATGATATTCTAAGGAGATTTGGGAGCACACATTAGGCAGACTAACACACATCTTCTCAACTAACTTTGCATCCATCTCATCTACATTTGTGGCATTGGTTCCCTAGTGGGAATTTTACAATACGGTAGGAAATCTTAGAACCGGCTTTGCTAGTGAGGATTATTCCAGGAATATTCACAAATGTTTACAGAAGCACACAGTGACTTCCATGGGCAATCAGAGACTATACATTTAAAAGGAGAAACTGATATATTTTTGAAGCCTTTACATGAGTTCTATTTTCTCTAAACAACCAATTTTTCACCTGGCAAGAGAGCTCAGGTTTATGGCGCTTGTAGTAAGTACACTTTGTACCGTGAGTAGTTAAAGGAATTAATCTCCACCCGTGAACACTTAGCTTAAGAATACATGGTGCGCTCACAGCATTAAATCCCAGCTGTGATTCATCTCCACTAAGAAGCTAGAGCAGAGGTGGAGGAAACGGGTTTACAGAGAAGAATAAAGGGAGCTGCCTCAGCCAGCTGAGTTTCTATATGGATTTTCTATTCAATGACTTGCTTAAGGGGGACTTTTTAGATCCTTTTTCTGGCAGGATTTACAAAAAAATGACAAGTGTTCTCTCTCCTGGAACAGTATCAGAAGAGAGGCGTGAAAACAAAATTCATCTCTGTATCAATGAAAGCCGTGCACCTCGGTACGGAACCTGGGTTCCAGCAGGCGAGTATGTTCCACCCTGCCAACCGTGAGGTCACATAACTGAATGCTAATGGTCACTCGTGTGTCTACTTTTAATAATATGTACACATATATTTTTAGTTAAATGCCTATAAACTTACAAGTATAAGTAACTAAGGCCTAAGGAACAGCTATGTCAATAATTTAGTTTTAGAATGAGGAAGGAGACATTCAATGAAGCAAGATTAATATTAGTCCACTTGGAGAGGGATGATTTTATGTTGAAAATATATTGAAATAAAAATGTAAAGTTTTTGGAACAGTCAAGAGAGCTCAATCAGAAAATCAGTGCTGTATTTGGAAAATATTTTTCTATTTGCGGAATAAGCACTCGCATATATGGGCTTTTGTTGTTGTTGTTGTTGTTGTTTTAATTCCTGTGGACCCTGTGATATTCTGTTTCAAACCACCCCAAGGGAGTACTGCACAGGTCTCTCTCCTGAAATTCCCCTTCTGTTTTGGTTTCCCTGATTGTAATGGTACCTGTCTCCACCACACTGTGACAGAATTACATTCTCTCCACTAAGCAAGGATCCCTGGCCATCAAAGATTGTCTGGCCAGGCCTCAGAAGAGTTAAATGCGAAACACCAGAATTAAAGCTGAGCAGTAAAAGCAGTAAGTGTTTTACTTCTATCTCATTTGGGACCTCCTAAGGGAAGAAACTAGTGAGCTATGCAGACTTGAGGGGAAATAAAAAAACAAATTGTCCCAATGCTATTCAGTAATCAATTGGAAATTTTAAAAAAATCAGTCAGTATTAGGTAATAAAATATGGAATTAGGGTAGAGCGCTTGCCGGAGGATATATCCTGTAGTAAAGGTTATTTCTCACGATTTATAAGGGTTTTTAAAGAAGCTTGCAGGACGGCCCTGGGAGGATAGAGCCTTTGGAGGGCTCCGCGCTGGTCTTTGAGCACCTTCCTGATTCTCGCTTATGTTTTAAGGTGGGGAGGCGGAGTGTGGAGAGATGGTACAGCCAGGCGGAACAGTTATCGACCAAATTGATCATGGGAACAAATCAGCCGGGGGTAACCTTGTTTAATGATATGTTGCTGGGCTCAGCACCTTGCGGAGGCTGTGATTCTTCACCGGCTGGGGCCGAGTGATGGATCGCGGTGGGGAGCTGATGGCACCATCACTCACCGGCCCCAGAGACACCTGCAGCAACCTGACAGGGCCCGCGGCAGAGGCAGCCGGGAGGAGCAGCTTGGAGGAACAGGGTCTCTTCACAGAAGGGACCCGGAGCCCTCCAGGCTCTGCACCTTCCTTCCTAGGGTGCTGCCTTGAAGTTTCTGTTCATGGTTTTGTTCTCCAAAAGGACGATTCTCGATGTTTGCAGCTGAGACTTCTCAGTCCCTTCCTTGTTTTACTGTGGCCAAATGGAGGATCAGAAAAGCCCTTTGGTCTCCAGAGACCTAAAGATGCAGGGCGCAGCATTATTTCTGTAATGTCATATTTTAATCATGGTTTGCTTTTTTTTTAATAGGAAAATTGATAAAATAAAATGCTTTTTGCACTGTTGAAGTCTGCTACACAGCTGATGTAGGCTGGGAGCTCTCTAAGGGCAGAATCTACATCTCACACCTCACATATAATGGTTTGCTAGAAAAAAAAAAAGGAAAGAAAGAAATGAAGACATATGCAATTGGTTTGCGAAGGAACTTTGTTGTATAAGCAAGAACACTTATACTCCTTTATTCCAACAATCCATAATGCTTTGCTATTGCCTAACAAACCTGAAGTATCTGCCCTGCAAAATCCAGCCTCAAAACCCAGCATGATTGATCAGGACCGCTTCCGTATAGCCACTGTCTTGCTGATTCCGGGCTTCACGCTCACTTTTTCCTCACAACTTGAAGTTTCCCTTCTTCCCTCCATGGATCAGCCCTTCTGCAGCCAGCCTGGTGCTGCCGCTTACACGAAGCACTCCGTTACGGCTCCTTCTTTTATCCACCTCTTGCTTTGATATTTGCAATTTGCCTTCTTCTTAACATTCTTAAGAATGTTTGTATTCTTCTAAATAACCCCAAGAGCCTCAGAAAGACAAATACCATATTTTCTTCTCTAATATGTGGAATCTAAAAGAGATTTTTTTGCCCCTAAAAGTAGGAGTAGAGACTAGAGCTAACCACAGGCCTTAAATTGCCTTGATGGAACACTGGGTTCAGAGACAGGTATGTGAAATTCTTCTGGGTTTCATTACACTGCTGGGCTAAAGATGCACTCTCTTTTCCACCGGCAAAAAAACAGAGGTGCAGGAGCTGCCGGGAAATATCTTGGAGCTGGGAATGAGTTCTGCTTGGGTTGATGCTGATGCTGCTTAGGTAAGGGAAAGAGAAAGGGATACAGCCGAGCCTGGGGCTCCCTGAGATCCTCACTGGTGCCCTGTTCCCCACTAGTCCAAAGAGCACTGGTCTCGAATGCTGAAGATTCTCTTTGGGATTCAATCACTTTTTGATACTTCTAACAAAGATCACCACCACCCTCTTTGAACTCAATTTGCATTCATAGTGAAGAGATGCACTCATTTTGGCTTCCCTATTTTTTGAAAAAAATAATCATTCTCTCATTAACAGAGCTGAAAATTTCTTGGGGTTCAGCAGTGTCCCCAAAGGTTTGTTTTTCTGTTTTCTCCTTCACATCTTTCACTACACTGGTGCAGAGTAGGTGCTCATTCCAACTCATGGTTTGACTCTTCATGACAAACTTCATCTGCTCTGGCTGTGGCTTTTCAACTTGCCAGCTCCACTGGACAGAAGTCTCTGTCATCTGTAAGCTAGAGAATGACAGACAACAAAAGTGATTAAAAACTCTTTAGGCACATCTTTACCACACTTTTATGAATGCATTCAACAACCTCTGGTACTAATCGTCTATTCTTTTATGGCCAGTTCAGTCTTAGTTTGCCAAAATTGTGAGAGAAAAAGTCCCACATCATTTTTGTCAAAGAACACCCCCCGAACAAGCCTGCTTTCCTTCTCCAGTGTTTCTGTTACTGTGTAGCCTCTTTTTGGCCAGGTTGGAAAATGTTACACACAAGAAAAGCAGGCATAGGTTGTGACAAATGCTCTGTGAGGATGGGAGATTTTCAGAGCCTGCAGGGTGACACACCCACCTACTTTCGGAGGACAGGACTCTCCAACACACGCATCCTTTATGCTGTTAGAACAAAAAAGTAGGGAGGGAATGCTCAGACATCATCTCAGCTTCGCAGACTTCAACTTTCACAAATTTGATGGAGTTTCTGAGCTTAATTTAGACAGATTCTCAATTTCTAAGACGTTACACTCAATCTTCTGATGGAAACCTACTTATAATAGGGAACTATTTCAGGAAATATATTTCTGAGAAAGACTAAAAAAGTCTTACCACATCCTAACATGGTGGTTCTCAATCTTTATGATGCATAAGAAATCAGTTTGACTTTGTTAAAATTCAGATAACAGGACCCCCCAAGAAAGACTGGGACCCCACAGGCTGGCAGGAGCTCCTGAGGTGAGTGCTGCCCTCGTCCACACTGGTGGCGTTTTGCCCAGGATCACCTCCACCTGCTGGCAAGTCTACGCTTTCCTCAGTTGTTCTGTCAAATCAGCTTATTATTGAGGCAAACAAATTGCAGCTCTAAAATTGGAAAACCAAGTTCCCACCTATAGGCTTTTTATTCTATCTAATTTCTCTACATGATTTAGCATTGTAACTCCAGCAATTTCCCCAAGTCATTCTTTAACTAAAGAGAATACAGTAAGAATCACATTCTGAGTTTATCTATCGGAGGGATGGTCAGCTGTGTCCTGATTTGGTTCGGCATTATTTCTCTTTTTCCTGGAGAGGCATCTGAGTCATGTCTTTATTGTGTTGTTGACGTTATTAACTATATTGATGTCCCTTGAGAAATACTCCTCTGAGTATGGTGAGTAATGCTACTGCTAATAAATCACTATCTGGTCTACTTCAGTGCGGCACCCTTTTCTGTCCATGCCGCGACCTAGTCCATCCACGCCTTGTGACAATTGCTTCTCCAGGAAAAGGACACCTCATGTGGGAATTGGGCGCCGGGATCTTGGAATGTAATGTTTTGTACTGATAATTGTAATTTGTGTAGTTCACATGTGTATGTTTTTATGTAATGCTCAATATGGAGTCGAGGGTGGAGACTCCAGGGGGGTTGCTGGAGGCCCTCTAGATAACCCCTTTGTGAGGACTGATTGTGGGGTTTTGCCTTCTGTGAATAATGTGAGAGAAATGGGAGAGCTCATGGAGGAGGATTT
>PVLA01018094.1:0-15452 GCA_004027455.1 Hydrochoerus hydrochaeris | reverse complement strand
TGAGATGAATCAGGCAGAAGAGAGACTGAAATGCCCGGAGGGAGAGTAAGGAGTTACAAAGGAGTCCTGGGAGGTACTGAGGTGGCTTATTTAAACTGAGACAGTGGGAGGAGATCAGACACAAGTTGGGAAACCACAGCACCAGGGCGCTGTGCTCAGGTGGGTTGGCCAGAGCGGACTTTGCAAGTGGAGTTTGAATGTAGACACCTCATGAGTGAGTTACAGGAAGAGCGTGGAATACAGTCGGTGTGGTCAAATAAGCCCAGTTAGGCCCCCGAGGCAGCTCCACTGCCTGCCCGGCTCAGCCTTCTCCATCCGGGTGGCCCCGGGGGACGTGCAAAATGCCAGGACCCTAGCTGAAGTCTGGGGGCAACTTGTCCTGCCAGGTCCTAGCTGAGTAGCTAATCCTTGAGAGCAAGAAAAGAGAAGGGGATTCACCCTCCAGGAGGACGTTGGTCTCTCTGGGCAAAAGGATTCCTGCAGAGATGGGAGGAAAACGAAGGGGCGCAGCCAGGTAGGAGGAATTTTAATTTTAATTCAGCACAAAATACTGCAAATGTCAGGAATTGTCAAATTTTAAAAATGCTGCTCAGGTTTGCTGAGAAAGTATCAGGAAAAATGTCTCTTTTATGAATTGAGGTATTTGAATTTTCTTACACAGAAGGCCAGTAAGGTGATAGAAGGTCCCAGAAAAAGTGCCAAGGAAGGGAGCAGCATTCTCTGGAGAACAGCCTGCTCCTCTCCATGTCAGGACTGTCGTTTGTCTACCAGAAATCTTCTACAATATGAAATATACTTTGTGCCTATGTATCATCATTAGTGATTCTTCAGAAGTATTTGGAAGATCCAACATTTTTCTGCCCAAGAAATTAGAAATGGTTTTGCACATTATCAAAATAACAACCTTTATCCTTCTAATGGATTGGCACTTTGCGAATATGTTTGTTTTTGTGAATTATATGTGTACGTCCTTTACAGACCCTGCAAAGAAATCTACACATCTTATTCTCTTCCACTTGATGATTACAATATCATAATGCTTTATTCCAAAGGAATGCCAAAGACAGTAGCAGAGTTTGGCTTGGAAAATGTCCTCAGTAACATAGGTTATAAGTTTGTTTCTTGTCTGGAGTGGATAGCCCAGGGCCTCTCCATCTGCACCAGTGGTCTCCCCTCAGTGGTCCAGGCCGTCCCCATGAGCCCCACTCTCCAGGTGGAAGCTAAAGGAATCATGGCACATTCTTCCTTTCTTTCGCTTCTCTTGGATTCTCAGCCTCTTGGTAAGCATGAACTTGATCTATTCCATCCTGAGTAGAAGCAAAACCATTTCACAAAGTAGTGAAAGTGAAAGTATTAATATCTACAAAAACTTCAGGCAAAAAACTAGATTTTTCTTATTTTCATGGTTCTGAGAGATAGTGTGTTTTTGGGTGTCCTTCCCATAAGACGACTGGTGCATGGGCTGGGAGGCAAGAAGAGGCACCCCTCCCTCCCCCATGTAGGCAACCAGCTGATTCAGAGGAACAGAGGCTGGGGTGATATCAGAAGAGGAATGGACCCGGCACCTGGGTTTCTCCTAACCTAGGGTCCCCAGGGAGGTGGTAGGGCACAGGGAAGGCCTATCCAGATATGTGCAGCTACACCAAGACTGCCCTGATTGTGGCAAGTGCATGAGAACATAACTGGCTGCTTTTCCTGGGCCGTGCTGGTTAGCAATATCCAGATGGCAGAATGGCAGCTGTCCCCCCATGTAAGATTTTTGTATCTTGTCAGTGCATCCCCTGAGGAAGGATCAGAATACTTTCTCAGGAACTGGGAATAAAGTTAGGGTCTTGAGGGGCTGCAGGGCTTGCCTTCTTGCCTCACTATCAGCCTTTCAATTTCCTAAAACACTTTAGACTTTAGACATCTCTTTAGGGGTCCCTGAAGTGAATAACTGTGACCTACTTGGGAAAATAGACTGTCTCTGAGAGCTGCAGAACTTCTTGCTTGTGTTTTATAGATGGCTGCTTGTTAGTGAGTAAGCATCTTTCCAGATTGCCGTGTGGGCCTTGAAACCCAGAATGGTATACTTTGAATCTGCATAGATATAAGTCATTTTGCTTTTCCCTAATATCGGTAATCAAGTAAGATCTATAAATATTGCTCTTTACCAGAGGTCCCTAGGGGAACTTTACCTCAATAAGCTGCTCTGAATTCACAACTGCTTGCTCTGTCTTTTGATGTCCTTCTTGGACAAGGCTATATTTGCCAATGAACCGTATCACTTTGGGGTCTTGGAGAGGAAGGGCACAGAAGTCCTCCCTTCTTGCATAATTCTGGGCAATTAATTGTTTAGGGAGTGGCTAACTTGTAGGCCTGTAGGTGTTAGTGAAGCAGAATTAAGAGTAGTGCAAATTTTTATAACAACTTTGAAGTGGTGTAAATGCATGGCCTTATATTTGGATAATCACAAGTAACATTTGTCTAAAGAATCACTCTTACCTGATGAGGTTCATGCCTTCTAGTTTTTGTCACACACCTTTCTCTGTTAGCATAGCTGTAGCTGCTAATGCTCTCAGAAAGGGTGGCCACCCAGCACCTGCCTCATTTAACTTTTTGTAAAGTATAGCACTGTGCAGAGTTCCTGTCTTAGCCTTTGGGTAAAGATAGGAGAAGAGTTTTCTTAAATCACATATTCTATGGCATGAAACAGGATCCACCTATTGGTGAGTTAGGTCAGGTAGACCTGGCCTAATCTTAACATGTAAAATCTGTTTTGAACTTTGTCAGAATTTCAGAATTGTTCTCACCTTTACTATAAACTCTTCTTTAAAAGGGATTAGGGCACTGTGTTAAATTAGAAACCCATGATTATACATTTAGCCTTCAAAATATCATGTCAGAACAGAGATTTCGCTCTACCATGTTAACCAGAAACAATTTCACTGAAAAATAGATGCAGAGTTTAAACTGCCATCCCATACCCAAGGTTTACCATTTCCTAGTTCATATTCAGCCAAAAGCTGTGTTGCAATAGTATAAATCTTTTCCTTTTTTAAATTGGCAGGTTACACTTTCCCCACTATTCAAGGATATGGCCGAGTGCTAAAGTTGGTGGAACCTGTGGACCATGGTTTAGGAGGTTTCCCATGGTTCATCTTGAGGTCTGCAAGGAGACAAGTAGATCTCAGGTCCTAAGATGACATTCCATGCAAAAGGAGGACACCTGATTTGATCCCACAAAATATCCTTTGTGAGCCTCAAATCCTTACTAGACAGATGTCTCTGTCCAAAGCTATGATGGTGCTGGTGCCTTTCATTGAAGCATGGCATGAAACCCTACTAAGGGCTTTTACTCCATATCGGCACTGCTAACTCCTTAGGATGGGCACTGAGCCACATAACGTCTTTCCTTAGGCCTTCGAAACTCCCAGGAGGTCAGGGTAGAATCCCTCCCCATGGACTGCCTTATCCAGGTTCCATAACTGGTGCCTCTAATTAAAGAGGGCATAGCCACTTGAGAGACAGCGTCTCAGGACTCCCTTGGGCATTCTGAGCAGCCTGACAGCTCTATTTAAACAGCACAGGGAATATTGTAGGGTCCGCCTTCAAGCTTATTCCTGATAAGGGGGTGACAAGGATGAAAGTAGAGAAGACACAGAGTGGTTAAGTCCAGGGGTCAGCAGGCTCTTATTTCCCTCAAAAAAGAGCCCCGAATTACTGGCCTGTCTTGGTTTCATTCATTTAGACATGAGTGCAAGCAGTCAGTAAACCTATTTTATCTGCCTCCCACGGGTGATGGTGCTCATCCAGGTAAACAGCAGGATTCCAGCTGCTTGTACTTTTCCCTGCAGCATGTCAGCATGCACCCCACCTGCCTTTCCCAGAGGAGGCCAGTGAGGTTTAATCTTCCTAGCTGGTCTGCACACCACACCGCTATTCTAAGAAGCTGGCTGCCTGGAGATAAAGAGTAACACCATAAAAGGTCCCTTGACTCCATGACCTATATTCCATTATCCCTGGAAATTCTCCAACAGACATGCCCAGAAGTGTTCTTACTACTCTCTGTGGCATCCTTCAATCCAGGCAATTGATAGACAAGACTCATCACCCCAAGTAGGAAAAGCCCTCAGAAGGAAACTGTCAAACTAAATAAATAACATACCACTTGCCATTATGCAAGCTACAAGGGACTTACATCTCAAGCATATAAAGAATTTAAAAAACATCAGATCCCCAATTCAAAGACCAAATCCAATATGGCACAAGCATATTGTGAAAAGAACTCGGTACTCAGCACTGTCAGGTGTGACAATGATGACCCCAATGCTCACAGGAGTAACAAGAGACATGGTGGAAACATTGCTCCCAAGTGCTGTGCCGGCCTGTCTTGGTCAGTTCTAAAATTCTATGCCGTGTGCCTATATAAGAAGCTAACTAGGACTGAGTGTTTTCAAATATTCATCACATATCTGATTACTGACCCGTGTATTATACCCAAACATCTATATTCAAATTGATGCAGTTTAAAGAAATTAAGAACTAGATTCTTTATTTATGTCCATGCAAAACCTGCTGTTTTGAAGCTGTTTAAGGGTAAGGAAGCTGGGCAGCCCCATGAACAGAGCCAGGCTTTACTAAATAATGTCCAGAAGCAACTCAAAAATTATATTCAAGTATCATGTATTTATTTATCTTATGTATCAACTCAGAAAGTGTAGTGATATGTTAAATAAAATTTTATCTATTAAAATTGACCCAGTTTCTCAAAAAATGTGTGGCTTCTCCTTTATTCCATCACATCTAATTAAATATTTCTCACAGAGTGGATAAACATCACTAAAGTTTTACATTTCTATGGATTAAATTATACAATATGACATGCTATGTGATACATTTGGAACTTTACATTCCTTCAAAAATTCCATAAATATCTTTTTTGGAATGGGTATTTGTACACATTTTTAAATAGACAAAAAAGCTTTCACTGTTATTTAAATTGTGACTATGGAATAATGAAAGGGAAATTTTACAATATCTTTCCTTTCAGATTTTCAAAAAATAATATATCTGTAAGACAAAGTAAAGAAATGAAGGCCTTGGCTAAAATAATACGTGCACCAGAAACTAGTAAAATGTGTCTAATTGTTCTTGCAGTTCCTTTCCAATAATCCCTGACAGCAAGACAATGGAATCAAGAATAGTAGTTAGAGATGCATTTTCGGGGGTGGCAGCATGGAGAGAGGTTTATTTTCAACCCTCCAGTTTTCTGTGATCCTGGTCGGAGTCCAGGGCTGCAGTTCACCATGACTGTGATTGGAGATATAATAGACAGATGTTGTGTATATATGTGCACACATATACAGAAATAAGCATACAATATTGATGTGATTATTTTCAAACAACTCTTTTCATACTGTCTTTAAAACTATACATCACAAAAAGAAGAGCTCTTGTAGAGTTAGTCCCTGAGAAGAAAACTCAACACTGAAAAGAGACAAAACTGCAAGACCTTCCCATCCTACTGAGCGCACCAGCAATCAGCCAGTTGTCCGTCTCTGTCAGTCGACACAAGAGCACTAAGAATTGCATAACCAACAGTTAGAAAGTCTCCAATATGTATTATCATGGAATGATTCTCAGAATTTATAAACAAGGCAAGAAAACAGTCTGCCCAATAAAAGAAGGCAAAGCAAAGCATCAGGAGAATGACGCTTCAAGCAGCTTTGACCTCAGGGGGAGTTTTGCAGAGGAACCTGGAGCTCTGCAGGAGGAGAACATGCTGGTGGTGCCTGCAGAGAAGAAACACCAGGTAGACACTGGACCCGCCCATGATGCCCTGAAACACAGCATCCTGTAGGACAATGACAGCGAGAAAGACCAGTTTCATTTTCTGTCATTCTGGTAGATAAACACAGTACGTGTCTCTTGTACTCATTTATGATGCATTCAGCCTGCTAGTTGTGATGGAATACAACAAATTCACAGGAATCAAGGAATTGAAAATGCAGAACAAGAGAAGCAAATGAATTATTTCCCAGGCAGATCTGAGCTGGAGCCTCCTCCAGCTGGAGTGTGCTGGACTGATGGTGATGGCCTGGACCACCGTGAGGAGACCGCTGGTGCAGATGGAGAGGCCCTGGGCCACCCGCTCCAGGTAACACTCGATCTTACAGCTGGTGTCATCCAGGAAGTTTCTCACACTAAAAACTGGCATTACCTGTGGCACTCCTTTGGAAACAAGCATTATGATGTTTGTAAAAACCAAGTGCATAATAGTAAGGTTTATAGATTTGGTTTTCATACCTCCTTTAAAACTACACATATAACTCACAAAAATAGAAATGGCCCCTACAGTGCTAAATCCAGCAGGAAAAACATAGACCACTCTATTGGCAAGGTTGTAAATCATTTCTAACTTCTTGGCAGAAAACTTGGACCCAGCAGATACATTTCTTAAGAAGCATCAGTAATGATGATGGGTACCTGGAAACACCACTTCATGTTAAGCCCTTTATGGACAGAGCAGACACAGTTGTGTGGGTTTTTTGTCCCAGGACTGTATTTCTTTCTCGGTGGCACTCTATGTGGTTATTCTACGTCCTCTCAGATTCTGTCTTGTTTCTTTTTGTCTGAGACAGGGCATTGCTACACTTTTCAGCTTGGTCTTGAACTCAATTTGCAGTCCAGGTGTACTTCGAACTCACAGTGATCCTCCTGCCTCAGCCTCCAAAGTGATGGTGTGCAGGCATGCATCACCAATCCCCACTTACAAATTCTATTTTTAGAACTAATGTTAAAAGAAACTGAGTTTTCCACTCATTTTTGGAGCACCATCCTAGTAAAATGAACCGACTTGTGCAGGCAAACCCACTTGTTCAAATCTTGTGTGCTCGGATTCCTCTCAGTTGATTCCAGGACCTGTGTGCTCCTATCTCCGATTCCAAAGGCCCGATGCTCATGTCTAACAGATCTGCCCTCCACACACCCAGCATAGAGACCCCTATGGAGTCCTACGGCTTCAACTTTCACAACACAGCATAGGCGTAGCCGCGTTCAGGGCTCTACATCGTCTCCTACATTTTTAAATATTCCATTCTCTCTCTTCAGGAGTATAATTTCTTGGATTACTATATCATATTAGGTTTTATATAATTGATACGTAACTCTTAAGATTTCTGTATCTTTAAATTGCAAACTAAACCATTAATTTCACTCTTCCTAACCATCTGTTGTTTTTTGCTATACCCAAAGTCAAGGGTACCTGCATAATCTTCCCTGATAGCGTAGAACAATTAAGGTGTTTTTACCGGAACAATCCATGTACAGACAGCTGTGGACAGAGGCATTAGCAGGCCTGTCCAAACTGGGACTTGCCATATTTTCCCAGTATATTTTTTAGTAAAGAGAAATCATTTTGGACCACATATAAGAAATTTAATATACTTAATGTATATAAGTGAGAATTTTTTATATTTTAATGAATTGCAAATGGAGGATGAAAATAAATAAGGGGCAGGCTGTTGGTTGGACATGAGAGGTATGATAATACTGTTCTCTACCAGGGTCTTGGAGACCACAGGATTCCCATGAGACAACCGCCAACAACTAAGGGAAACCGGATTAGTTCTGGGTATGTTGCTATTTATTAAGGTGGGTTAAGAGAGTGGGGAGTAGTTCGGTGTTATCTTCAGATGTGCCAGTTTATGAATTAGAGATTCCAAATAACGTGTATGTGTAGCAGCAGAGATCGGGACTTCATTAGTGTGGAAATAAATTGCTCAGTAGGGGTCACGGTGGTGTTTGCAGCTGCTGCTTGATCTGGTGAGAGGCAGCGATGTCAGTCAGCTTTGCAGCCTGAAGGGACTGTGTAGTTTTTCCAAACTGGCTAACAGCAGGTTGCTGTGGGTGTTATCAGCCAAAGCTCTTTCCAAATTCAGCCTCACCTAGGATTTTCCTCTTTCTCATCAAATCCTACATTCTCCTTTCCTACCCTGAAACTGATGGAATAAACTAGGACATTTCATTTCATCACTGATGATTTGGATAAGTTTCACTTTCTTGAAATGCTGGTCTAGAAGCCTCCCATCTACTTATTAGTGAATACTAAAATTGCACCAGGTTTCTTTCTCTTGAAGACCAATGCAGGATGAACTGTACAGTCTCATCTCATACCAGTGTTGACCCTCCCTAGTCCCACGGCTTTAGGAGTTTGGCTCTGGCCCTTCGACTTTCTTCCTACTTTGAAAAGTAGGAGATGATGCATCCACCAATTATTAAAGAAAGCAATGCGCAGTCACTGACACCCAAATATAATGAAGTCAGATACACAGTACAAGGCCGCAGCCTTGAGTAACACAGGTAGAACGCAGATTGTTTAAAATTTAGTCAGGGCCTGCAAGCTGTTAATAATGACTACATTCAAAACAGCTGGACACACAATGGCATCACCAACATATTTTTCTTGTCCTGTCCTGGAGATTTTCACTGTGGCAGAACTTTCCTCAATGTTTCAAAATGCCAAAATGAAACAGATTTGAGATTAATCTCCAACACACACACACACACTCACACACACACATCACCTATTTGATTTTCTGACTGAACAAAATAAGGAAACGGGAAGATTCTTTTGCAGCCTGACTTGGGAAACATCATACTGTGTGAACAGACAGTCCTGCTCCAGGCTGCTCAGTGACGCCCTGTCTGGACCCATCACCCTTACGGGAGGCAGAGAAGTGCAAGCACAGTAAGCTTAGTTTCCTCTGCTCAAGTGATGGGACTGTTGCTTCTTCCTGCGTGACATTAAGATAAAAATTAGTGTGAGTCACCTCAGTTTATACTAACTCACAGTTTGGAAAATTCATACTAGGGCTTCCTGGCACCAAAGAATAACTTCGGTCATGTGAACAGCTATCGGGGTGTGAAGAATGCAGTCAGCTCTCAGGGTACAGCACTGTGTGCTAAAATAGGGAGCATAAATGAAGGGTACAGAAGGAAGATCCACATGGGGCACACAAAGGTACACGGGGAACAGCATCATGGAACACAGATGGGTGCTGTGCCCTGAAAATCTGGAAACATAGCTAAGGGTAGGAAACATATTTTCTAAAAACTAAAATGGCATTAGAGTCATACTGCTGGCAAGTTAGGTGGTAAAGGAAGCATTTTCCCTGGTTCTCCAAGGACCCTGTGTATTTCTGACATTTGGAAGAATGCAGGGGAGAATCTCATGCCCGGCCCCAGCCCAAGGCTGTGGGATGACACCAGATCTTGAACACAGGGAGGGAGAGTCTCAAACATGCTGGGGGTGACACCTGCTGGAACTGGTCCCCGTCACCCATCTGAACCCAGGCACAGATTTTCAGATGTCAGAAGATCAGGGAAGGTTCTTGGGCTAAAGACCCTGTTTCGCTCCCTGCATTAGTCACGCAGAGATCAAGATTCCTTAAGGAAAAACACCTGGCACAGGTGAGTAAGGAAAGCCTGGCCAGGTGTGCTCACCTTGGCCACTGTGGAGCAGACAGGCTCCAGGTTGGTCCTCCTGGAGGGTGCAGCTGCCTGGTCATATTTGTATGCAGAGGTCTTGGCCCCATAAACTGTCTCCAGAACTGCAGGGTTCACAGTTGTCCCCTGTCAGGGGAAGGGAACCCCTGCGCAGCTCTGTCCCTCAGGAGTAGCTTCTCCTCTCCCTCCACAATTACCGCATTTATTTAGCTCAGAAGTCACTTCAGACTTAACTGGAGTTTAATTGCTTTACTAGGAAGGATGCACAGGGAGAAAGTCCACTAATAGACAAGTCTCTCTGAGTAGATTCTCCCATTTCACCAGAAATCTCTTTCCCCTCCCAAATTCCCATGCTGTGAGCAGAGTAGGAAGCAGCTTCTGAAACAAAGAACAAGTCGCTTCCTCTCCTTCTCAAGCCTTTCACAAATCAGGAATAGAGGCATAAGTGACAGTCTGCCCTGGAGACTGTGCTTCACTTTTGAGTCCCACCACGCACTGGGACAGGAAACGAGTCTCCTTGCTCTGCCTGCACACACCGGCCCAAACACTCCATGGCCACGCTGCCTCCCACCCATGAATCCTGCCACGGATTCTTCATGTGCTGCTAGTTCACGTTCCCCCAAGAAGGACCCTTCTGCCTATTATGCACTCAGTCACCAAGGAGGCCCCTTCCAGTTTCAGACGCAAAGCAATGAAAGTGACTCAAGCCTGAGGTTAGAGCTGACAAGGACAGCAGCTTCCCAGCGGCATAGGAAGACCTGAGCTGTCCGGGAGGCTGGGTCCCCATCTCCCTGTGTCCTGCTGATTGTGTCCTCCTCACCTGGACAGCACCTGGAACAGCATGGAGGCGAACGCACTTGTGCCAGGAATGAAAGAGCCGCCCTGGAAGAGGAGCGAGGTCTTCATTCCTCCCTGGTTCAGTGGTAAACTCTACACAGAAAGGTTAAATTGTGTATGGTAGAGGTACAGAAAATGACAGTTTAAAACTAAAGGTGAAACACCCATGCATGCCCACTGTCACCAGAAGCCTTGCCTCCAGTGGGCAGCCAGCACGAGCAGGGCCCATGGCCCTTGTGCCTGTCACCACCCAGATGCTTGCTTCCCTCAGGTAACCAATGTGGACAGGGAGAAACAGCCAGATATGCTCCGTGCACCCTCAGGCCATTGCAGCCAGCATGGACAGGCAGAACCACACAATCATGCCCTTGTGTGCCTGCCACCATCAGGGGAGTCCCCACATAGCCACACAGGCTGAGAGAAGCAGCAGTCCCACCACACACACCCGTGGCCAGGAAGGGAGCCTCAGTGTAGCACACAGGTCTGGAGAACCTTGCCCCATGCCCCACTGCCTCCCTGTGCTCAGAGAAACCTGGTGCCTGGCCCCCTCCCCTACACTGCGGAGGAGCAGCCAGCTTGGGAAGGGCCTGGGAACTGGCTGGTAAGGAGAAACCCAGGAAGATGTCAGGACAAAGGAGCAAAAGGCAATCTCAGGCCTCCAGCCCACACAGAACAGGTCTGGGAGAGAGAGAGAGAGATGAGGAAGAAAATGTTAGTCACATACCTGTAATCTCTGAGAGGACAGCAACTGAAGTAAAGAAACAAATTCATGAGGCTGTAAGGGTAATCAGACCAGAAATAATGTCTCAGGTCAAAGAAGAAATTACAAACATAATGAAAGAATTGCTGAGCATATCTAAAAAATCAAAGTCAAAGATCAAAAAGAAGAGCATAGGAAAATGATGGAAATCTTGAATAAACAATATAGGAAAGAATTACAATGCATGAAACAGGCTCAAAGAGATATCTAGGAAATTAAAAGCTCCATTGAAAGCTGGCAAAACTGCTTGAAAGAAATTGAAGAGAGACTCAGATCTTGAAGACAGGAGTGCAGCTAGCGATTTTGAAAGCAAAGATCTCTTAAAAATAACAAAAAAACTCCGGTAAATAACAATTCAACAGCTGCAAGACGATGCAAAGAAAAATAAGTTAAAACTAATAGGTGTCAGTGAAAAAGCAGCAGTAAACACAAAAGACATAAAGAAACTACTCACAGAAGTAATAGCAATTTTCCAAACATGGGAAAAGGATGTGGCATATAGATAATTGAGGCACGTAGGACTCCACATAGCCACAACCAAAATAAATCTATACCCAGATATATAATAATCTAGATCCCAGAAATTCAGCGTAAGAACAGAATATGAAACCTGTTAGAGAAAAGTAACAGACCACCAACAGAGAAAAGTTCATCAGAATCACAGCAGACTTCTCAGCACAAACCATCAAGTCAAGAAGAGCTTGAAATGAAGCATTTCAAGTCCTGAAAGAAAACAACTTCCTACCCAGATTGATGTACCCTGCAAAGCTGTATTTCAAAGTTAATAGAGAAACAAGATATTTCCATAACAAAGAACAACTGAAGGAATTTATGACTGCCAAACCAACCCTACAGGAATACTGAAGAACATTCTGGAGAAAAATAAACATGATCATTGTTCCAGGAACACTGGAAGATGGGGATCACCAGGCAGGGCAGACAATTGAATTGAGGGGAAAATTGGCAGCCTAGCATAGGAAAATAGCCTGGCAGAGATGAGGCAGTGCATGTTGGCCATAACCATTAATGTAGGTGACTTCAATTCACCAATAAAATGAAACACAGGGGGAGTGGAGCAGGAGACAGAGTCCATCAATATGTTTTATATAAGAAATAGATTTGTCTTGAGAGAAATTCATAGACTGGAAGTCAAAGCAGAGAAGACAATGCTCTATGTGACAGGGAACCACATAAAAGCAGGGCTAGCTTCCCATCAACTGCAGGATGGGTAAGAAAGATGAGAAAGTTTTATATGATCAGAAGCTACTCAGCTACAATGACAACCTCCAGGCTCTTGCAGGGAAGTGGATACAACTTGAGATCACACTCAGGACTGAAACGGTTCAGTCACATGGGTGAACGTCAAGTTGTCTCCCTATTATAAAAAACTAAAGGGTTAGTGGGATCCAAAATGCACAATAGGAAAAGGGGAGGAGATTGTGAAAGGAAAAGGGGAGGAGATTCTAACAGGGGAAGGCAGTGGCCCTTGTTACTCCATTACCGGGTTTTGAAACCCTGCATTGTTTCCATTGTTTTGTTTAGTTTCATTTTCTTTTGTTTTGTTTGTTTGATTTTATTATATTGGATTGCATGGGCAGCTATTTCAAAGATAATAAAATGCATTGTGGTAGCCATTATTGATTTCCTATTATGTTTTGAAGCCCTGTATTGCTTTCATTGTTTTGTTTTGAAAGGTTTATTCTGTTCTGTATTATTTAATTTTATTATGTCTGTTGGTATGGGCAGTTATTTTGAAGGTAACAAGAGGCATTATGGTAGCAATTATTGATTTCCATTTATGTTGTTTTAAATCCTGTATCACTTTCACTGTTTTGTTTTGATTGAATCTTTCTGTTTTATTTCACTTGATTTTATTCTCTTCAAAATTAAAAAAAAATTGAAATGCTATAGTCCTTCTAGTTATTGCTGGATGACCTATTCATACTTTGTCTTGGTTACTTTTCTCTCATTGCTAGGACAAAACACCCTACACCCAAAATGAAGGAAGAAAAAGTTTATTTAGCTCACTGTGTGTGGAGGTTTTAGTCCATAATCAGCTGGCTCCAAGGCAGGGTGTCGTGGCACAGTGGCAGCACTTCAAGGCAGCAGCCAGAGCAAAACAGGAGACAACAAGCTTCTTCCCTCCGTTATATTGTACACAGATCACTGGACCCTGCCCAGGTGGGTGTAGTACTCACAAACTTTCTGCGCCCTCCTCTTGCACATGATGAGGATATTTACAAAGTAAAGGTCCTGGCTCCCTGCTGGGTCTCTCAGTTAAACTTCTAAACTTCTCAAATTGACACAGTATATCAACCATAACATACTTTCTAATGGAAAATTTGTCCCTGGACAAATTGTCCTATTTAAGCTTATCCATCCTATAAAACTGTGGAGTTATGAGAAATACGAAGGAAAGCAGCATGTGTAGTGACCATATAAAAATAGACAAAATCTAGCCATAAAAATTCATTACCACAAATCTCCTCATTTCTTCAGGCAATAAATGGAATAAAATTTTAAAAAGTAACTGAGAATTTTAAAAATATAGGGAAAACTAAGATATTAGCAAAGACAACAGTGTGTGATTTTATCGAAGTCTTATTGCTAATAACATATGCAATTAAGATAATCATAGAAATTTGGACAGATGTTACTGAAAAATTGCTGAGAATGAGACATTATTAAAGAATCGTTCTCACTGCAGGCCGTGGTGTTTGCCCAGTTGTTATGTTTTACTGTTTCCATCAGTCACACTTAACAGAGGAAGGAAGAGACATGTTGACTGACTTCCAGCCACTCTGGTGCGCGGGGATAAAAGGAGAGCAGGTGCCTGACGGGCTCCCACCAGCTCAGAGATGGAGGCTGACTGTGGATCGCTGGTCCTCTTGGTCACAATCACTTTGTTCATGTCACATGTTCCATAATGATCATAGAAGGCTCACGAGTCATGTTCTGGAACCTGAGGCTGAAGCAGGCTCTGCAGCTCCCCAGGGCCCAGTCCTCTACCTGCGAGAAGTAGCTGCTGAATTGACTTGAGACTCTCTAGGTAAATGCAGTTGTATCACAGGGGACGAGTAAATAATACAGGACAGTGAGCAGAAATCCTGACGTAGCTGCAGCTACTTTGTTCCCTAAGCAGCAGGAATTATGTTCTCTGCCCCTGAGCTCAGCTGAATCATAAGATTTGTCATGGAACTGAAACTTCTGTGAATCTGCATAAACGACTTTATTCCGTACAGCTGTGCTCACCACAGGGCACCCATTGTACCTGGCCTTCAGCTAAAGCTTATCTCCTTGTAATTTCTGTTCACCAATCTGTAAAATGACAAACTCTGTAAACCTCACCTCAGACTTTGGAGATTACTCCTCTGGGATCTGCTTATGGCAATAAAATTTCCTGTCTTGTCCTGAGCTTCTGGCTACTGTTGACTCAATTTCCCCACAACCATAGAGCTCTCTGTCTTGCTTTCTGACTAGCACAAGACTGCAGAGAAAGGGGTAGAACAAGGGTCATTTGTGGAAAATGATGCTGGAGGAACATGAAAAGTGATGGGAAGGACACCAAGACCTTGGACCTGGTGTGACTGGGCCCAAAGCACAATGCCCACAGCACCACAGCACAATATAGCAATGTGTCATTGACATGAAAAATGATTCCGTAAGACGGGTGTCACTGTATCAGAGGAAAACCCTGGCTTCCCCATGAACACTTTTTTTTCTGAAGACAACTCTCTCATAGGGTCCCATGCTCAGATTTCTTTTCTCCTTCATGCAAAATTCTATCTCTTCGTGATTAAAAAAATAAGAACACACACACACACACTGTGGGGACCACTGTAAAACAGAACAAGATTTTTGTGTTTTATAAGTTGGCCCAACTTTATTGTATTCTGTTACAAAAGACAATTTAAATAAGAACCAGTATCTTTGGTTTTAAGGCCACTAGAAATATGAGTTATATCTTACTACAGAAGAATATAAATTACCTCAGTTAAAACTGCAGAATGATAACAAACGTTTCCCCTTCATCAACTGGCTTTCTCTAATTACTTCTGAGTTTTTGCAGGACGCCCGCCACAGGGCGGCGGTGTCGCGGGTGGGTGCAGCCCGGGACGGAGGACGGTGAGCGCGGCTCCCCTCCGTGCCCAGCGCAGCTGTGTAGACCGCCGGGCGCAGAGCCCGCTCGGCTTCCGCGCAGCGCCCGGGCCCGGTCCACGCGGTCCTCAGGGCCGGGCTGCGGCTCCGCGATGCGGATCCGGACCCGCCTCCAGGCCGGGCCTCCGCGCCTGCTGCAGACGGAGCTGGGCCGGGAGCGCTGGGCGCCTGCTGGGCCGGGCCGGGTTCCTTCCTGTGGCCCGCTAGG